>LPNX010802854.1:72021-96879 GCA_001517045.1 Pseudotsuga menziesii | reverse complement strand
ATATAAACTAAAACAGTTATGATATTTTATAGAAGAATGGGGTTGGGATTACTCCAAATCAGCTATGATTACAAACAATTTTCAGTCTCTTTGGGGACTTCATATCGGCCCCAACCAATTACACCTGTCTACGGTATGGAAGCCCAACGGGCTTCTTCTTCATTTACCCTCAGGACTCCTTGATTCAGTAAGCATCCCTCATTTGTCTTTACATCAACTTCCTTATTCAGCCCACACAAATATGATAACTAATTAATATTATATTATTATACTTATAATGTGTGTGTGTGTGTGAGTGATGCAATGTTATTTGGTTATTAAATACATATATGTGCATCTTGGGATAAAGAGGGAAATAAATGATGCTTTCCCTGTATACTCTTACCCTAATCGATAGGGATGGCTATATGAAGAATTTGGGCTTATTAAAGTAATCTAAGTAAGAAAATTCATTTAATTAATTTAATTGAAAATCATTCTTGAAAACCAAACCACAAAAACCCTAATTGTTCACATATGCTTAATTTGGAACAGGGTTGTTTACAACAAAAAAATATCATTATTGCTAACCAATCACACAAATAAAAGATAAAAATCACAAGAAAGAAAAATATATAGAAAGCAATAGGAAATAGCCTTTGTAGATAGGAAATATAAATAAAATAGAGAATCAATTGCTTTAATTTATCTAATAAAAAGTAAAAAAGTCAAAATCTCAGCTTATGTTCAAGTACATAAGCAATCCATAGAAGAAGTAAAAATGCCAAAATCTTAGTTTATGTTCAAGTACATAAGCAATCCATATAAGAAACAAGTTCAACATTTGAAAGTTTTCAAAGTATATAGAAATAAAAGCATCAAAGTAAACATAATTTTAAACTAAGATTAGTGATGAAGTCATAACTTTCAGTGGTGATTATAGGCAATATGATAGAAGAAGAAAACGTTGGATCTTGTACTAGAACTCACAAAACTAAAGAAATATGAATGTATCAATTGTTCATATCTAACAATATCTACATTAAAATGCCATCACACATAAATCCATTAATAACATTGAGACAACAACTCAATAACGTAAAAAAAAATTGATCCATTATATACTCACTTTAGATAGCATATCATGGGCATAAAAGTAAGGAGGAACATAATCATAATAGAATTGTTGTTAGAATTTTAATGTTTCCAATATGATTATGTTAGATCTTCAAACAATTCACAATAATCATATGCACTAGGATCACTGAAAGAAAGACAAGCTTAGCAACACAATAGACACACAAGTTTTCATCTGGGAAACCACAAGGGAGGAAACCCATCAAATTCTTCGGTATAGATTCCATCAACAAGAACAACGTTAAACCAATATAAGATAACCTCAAATACAAAAGCAACTTCTTCTCTCCAATGAACCTCTTCACCCTCTCTCTCTTGCACACTTACTTAAGTTGAGTGTGTGTCCAAATGAGAGGTGCACCCTATCTATTTATACTCATCAAGTGAGTGACATTTTTACCTGACTGGGCCAACTTGTTACTCGCACAGGGCCGATTTGTCTAGGGAGACTCAAAATAACATTTATATAATATTTATGGTGGGTACTATTGACATGACTTACAACAGAAGGGATACATTAATTCATAAAATACTTTTACATGACCAAGTACATCAATAATATCTCCCAAAGGAGGTACAACAATAATACAATACAAGTAAAATAAGAATATCTTCTGAAGTTACGTTCTTTAACATTTGCAACTAGGAAAAGCATCTCCTAGTGGAAATCTTAGTGGTTAATATTTATCACTTGGATAGCTTCGTTTGTGATAATCTAAAAAAAATACCAATTAAAAAAGAAAATCTACCACAAATTCATGATAAAACACTAGTTTATTTTAAGTATCCATTTCCCCAAAAAAATGACGCTTCAAGATCAGTTTCATTGAGGAATGCAAGATAGATGATATTTAGAGAATTAAGATTTACCCAGTATCTGCACAATAACATGCAAAATGACTTGATGCAATGTTATTTGCTCATAAAACTCATATATGCACAATTCGGTACAGAGTGGGAACAAAATGATTTCTTCCCTTTGCCCTCCTACCTTAACTGACAACGATGGCCAAATAAAGAATTTGGCCTTATTATACTAAACCAAGTACAAAATGTTGTTTAATTACTTTAATTAAAAAGCATTCTTAAAAATCGTTGCAAAAAACCCTAATCAATAGGGATGATAGAAGAAGAATTTGGCCCTATTAAACTAATCCAAACATTATTCAATTTTGTTTAAACAAAATAAAGGAAGAGCATGCTTGAAAATTGAAGCACAAAACCCTAATCGATATGGATGGCCAAAGGAAGAGCTTGACCCTAGTAAACCCATAATAAATGTAGAAAGCAAAAACATTAAACAAAAAAGGAGAACTAGAGTACCTGGTTTCTGTGAAACTGTTGAGGTCAATATGAATCTTGCTATGAACTAGAGCTGGAAGAAACATATGTGCAACCAAAATCAAAGAAAATTTTTGAAAGTGAATGATCGAATTAGTGCCAATGATAGAAATACTATATGTAGGGAAATAGGCTATAGAGGTAACTAATTCCATGTTGATTTATGTGATTGAGTCAGCGAAGGTAGTGCATGGCCGAATGGATGGACAACACAAAGACACAATAAAGAGGGTATATGGGCCAAGGTGACATGGAGGAAGGTAGGGATAGCACAGAAGGGCATTCAATATTCATTGAGAGGAAAGGCAATAACGAGGGTTGAATTTCAAAAGAACATCCAAAGAAATAGAGGCCTTAGTTGATCGATGGAAATGGTTTTAGAATAATGAGAGTTGGAGTTGGAGAGTCAATAGGCTATCCCAAGGTGGAATCAATGGAAGCAGACGTAACCATGTCCCATCCGTCGATGACAACGGTTTCAGAACAATTAGATTTGTATTTAGAGAGACGATGGGCTATCCTAAGGTGGAATCGAGGAGCATAGATGTAGTCATGTCCCATCCATTGATGGCAAGGGTTCATAACAATGGGAGTTGGAGCTAAAGAAGAGACGAGCTCTCTGAAGGTGGAATTAACAAGCACAAATGCATCCATGTCCCATCCGTCGATGGAAAGGATTTCAAAACAACAGGAATTGGATCCAAATAGTCGATGAGCTATCTTGAGGTGGAATCGACGGGCATAGACGCAGTTGTGTGCCATTAATTGATTGCAAGGGTCTTAGAACAATGAGAGTTGGATTTGGAGAGTCAATAGTCTATCCCAAGGTGGAATCGATGGAAGAGAAACAACCATGTCCTATTCGTAAGGCTTTCAGAACAATAGGATTTGGATTTGGGGACTCAATGGGTTATCCTGAGGTGGAATCAACGAGCACAAATGTAGCCATGCCCCATCCTTTGATGGTAAGGGTTTTAGAACAATAGGAGTTGGAGCTAAAGAGGCAATGGGTTATCTGAAGGTGGAATTGATGCAGCCATGTCACGTTCGTTAATGGAAAGGGTTTCAACACAATGGGAGTTGGAACCAAAAAGTTGACAAGTTATCCTGAGATGGAATTGACAGCCATAGACGCAACCATGTCCAATTTATCGATGGCAAGGGTCTTAGAACAACATGAGTTGGAGTTGGAGAGTCAATGGGCTATCCCGAGGTAGAATCGATGGGCACAAACGCAACAATGTCTCATCCTTCAATGAGAAGGGTTTCAAAATAGTGGGAGTTAGAGTTGGAGAGTCGATAATTGGCCCAACAACTTGTTATTGGGAATAGCAGTGTGAGGTAGTTGTGTCCACTAAAATTGACCATCAACAAACCTTCGACAATCATCTAACCAAAATGAATAGGCACATATGCAACCACATCCCATATGTGGGGATAAAATCCCCTAGTGAAACATGCCTTACCATATAAATATAAATATTGGATTAAACTATTTTATTTTTTATAAATTAATTAATTTTTATGAAAGGTGATGAATCTTAAATCTATTAAAATATATTAATAAAGTTTAGTTAGTTCATGTACATCAAAACTCTACTTCTAATTAAGTCAACTTTTAAAAGAAACTTTATTTTTAATAAAATTAAATTTATAATTTTTTTTAGTTATAATTACTAAGTTTTTATATGATTTATTTAAATTTAATTATTGATTTCATCAGCATTAAATAAAATTATATTTAATTTAAATGCTTATTTACTCTAAATGTAATGTGTTTTTTTTAAGTATTTTAAGCAAGGATGTGGATGTAGAGTAAACGGTCAAAACTATCCACCCTTAAATTTTACAAGCTAGAGAAAGCAAAAATATGTTTAGTATTAAGCTAAACATTATTTTTTTAAATATGTTTAATATGTTTATTATTAAGTTAAACATTTTTTTTAAATATGTTGATGATTTAATTATAAAAGATTAATTTAATAACATTTTATATTATAAAAATATATGTTTAATATATTTATTATTAAATTAAACATTTTTTTTTAAAATAGGTTAATGATTTAATTATAAAACGATTATTTTTTAATTTTAAAATTTGACAATTTTTTTCTTATTTTAAGTTAAGAATGAACAACAAATTTGAGCATTTGATTCTATCATTTTTTAACATCAACTTTTTTTTCCATAAAAAAAATCATAATTTTATATACTAGATACAAATTACATTATGCAGATGATCCACTATTAAAAAAGATAATTATCCATTTGATTAATTCATACTGTTACATGGTGTGAGCGTGTACTTTAAAATTATTTATTCAATTGAAAAGTGAATACTATCTACCATGTAGCATAGCATTAACTGCATTAAGTGTTACATGGCGTGGTGTGTATGTCATTAAATCCAAGTTTCTTTAAATCCAACTACATCAAAACCATTCGATGCAGCCTTTAATAAAGTGTTCACCTAATTGAAAACCATACCAACTAGGTGTTGAGATGGGTTATATATGAAATTGATAGTTACATCTGGGATATAATTGAGAATTAATGTATTGTAACTAAAAATAAGTACACATGTACTTTTACATTTGATAATAACATGGAATAAACTTCTAACGCTAATTAAAGATATGTGCTCAACGATCTTAAACCTTATGTGGGGTTAGATACAAACATTTGAAATGATTGAGAATGTTGATTTAAAATTTACTATTATTTTAATTATTTATAAACTTTTTAATTGATTGGTGGAGTTACTAACTTAAAAGAATATCATATCCTCAAAGATCTTAACCTTGTGTGGGGTAGATACAAAGATTCGAAATGATTGAGTTTGTTGATTTGGAGTTTATTATTAATGTCATTAAATCTAAGTTTCTTTAATATAGTGTTCTCCTAATTGAAAACCATACTAACAAGGTGTTGAGATGGATTAATATGAAATTGATAGTTACATCTTGGATATAATTGAGAAATAATGTATTGTGACTTAAAAAATAAGTACATATGTACTTTTACATTTGATAATAACATGGAATAAACTAATTAAAAGAGATGGCATACCAAAATATGGCATTTCTAAAGAAAATATCATCTCCTCAACGATCTTAAACCTTATGTGGGGTAGATACAAACATTTGAAATGATTGAGGTTGTTGGTTTAAAATTTATTATTATTTTATTTATAAATTTTTTAATTGATTGGTGGGGTTATTAACTTAAAAGAATATCATGAAACAAATATGGTTCATTGCTCAGAGAGGCCTTATTTATAGCTAAGTATGGTTCGTTAATGAGGAGGTGGGTGTGAGGATGGAGGGCGTTTCTTTGAAAACACTAGTGTTTTTTTTTAAATCTTCATGGCATTTTTCTAGCTTGGAGTCAAGTCGTCTCGTCCTAGTACCAACCAAGTCAAAAAAAAGTGGGAAGCCCCTGTTTTTTTCTTGTTTTTTCCCTTCCTTTCGACAATATGTCCCGGAGGAAAAAAAACAAACCTATAAACCCTAGAGTCAAACTTTAGGGTTTACTCCACCTAGCCTTTTGGAGGAGGTTCAAGTGGAAGTGCATTTTCAATCGAAAAGTCATCCTCGTGTCGAAAAGGAGTCTGGATTTGACAGCGTATACGATCCAGATCCGTCAAATCTTGGCTCTTTTATTAGTGATGATGGGAAGTTGTACTGAAGGCGGACATGCTAGTAGTTGACGGTTTAGGGATTTCTGATGAAGACACACGAGAGAAGAGCATTATTGCTCTTTACTCTCACCATTTTGACGGCACTAGGGTTAAACACCAAGTTTTTTTGTCAACCATGCAGTTTGGATGTTGGTGCCTAGCAAGGTTGGAATTTCAAATGGCGGACACCTGTCAAAATTGCCGATAACTACTAAAATTTGAAAGATTTTTTATATTTTAAGCCATATTTTGATGGTTTCTCTAAAATCTTAGTTGTATTTGATGGGTAAATCGACCCATGACGGGCATTTACCCGTCAAATTCCATCCCTGGTGCCCAGGACGAAAACTAGAGGGCTGAGTTACATGGTCGCAGATCCAGTTTTTCTGTTGAGCAGGGATCCGCTCCTTCTTCATTACGGATGGGGGTGTCAGTTTCATTACAATAGCCTGAAACTTTAGATGAGAATAAGTCTTTACCTACTTATGTTGTACATAAGAGACCTCCACTTGTTAGGATCTTTGGTCAGGCGGCACAGGATAAGAGGAAATTCAAAGCTTTTAAAGTGAAAAAATATTTTCAAAGCTTAAACATTGGAAGAGCTTTTACGGTGAAAAGGGTGGAAAGTATGTGCAATTGAGCAGTTGTTGGACAGATGGAGTATGTCCGGATGAATAGGTTGGAGATGATTGAGTGGGCCACTAAAACTTGGAAACCCTTGTTCGACTACATACTGCAGGTTCTCTAGCTCCCTCGAGGATGGTTCTGCTTCATCTTCTTGGAAAATGAACATCTTCTTGGTTTTAAAGAATTCTCGGGTTATGCGGGATGGGTCCTTAGTTCTGTGGAATTGGTCAGTTGGATTTAACCCTCTGACTCAAGTAACGTCCAGAAGACAACTCCGGGTTCTCCTCCTGGGTTTACCCTTACAGTTTTGGTTTGAAGAGAGTTTGGAGCTTATTGCAAATCATCTGGGGAAATTCATCTATGTGGACAAAGTTGCTCTATGAGCAGGTGATAGAAGGATGGCATGGGTTATGGTGGACCTCGATACCTCATACGGTTTTCCTGAATCGTTTCAGATTAATTGGGGGGAGTGCAATTTTAACCAACATCTGGATTATAAGGGAATCCCTTTCCAATGCCTAATCTGTCATGAAACAGACCATGTTAAGAGTGAATGCACTTTGGGTTTTCCACTTTCTATTCAAAAGAAACAGTGGAGGCATTCTCTGAATGATTTTTTTCATGGATCGCCCAACGACTATGCTCAGAAGAGGTAAAATGATCGTTCTCCAGGTATGTCTGATGAATCTTCACCTATTCCATACGAAGATTTGACTTCTAAAGAACTTCATTTTATAAAATTAGTTGAGAAAGAATTAGATCTTAGGTTTAGAACTCATGGTTCTACCCTTCATCCAAACCGTACTTTCTCTAAACGACTCCAATCTCCAGTGCGAAATCCCTCTTCTGATGTTCTGATTTCTTGTGATTCGTCGAGAGTGGGGCATTGTTTTCTCTCCCCCATACTTTTGATTGCCACTAAGGAAGGGTTATTAGGTACAAATATCTCTGATCTCAAAGGTGATACAAATCAGGCATGTCCCAAAGATGATACAGAACAAGGTATATGATTTGGTCCCAAAGTTTATTCAAAGGAAAAAGGTTCAACCTCCTCTCCTCTCCTTGTTTATACCACTGCTCCCGTGGAAAACACAAATGTTATCCCAATAAACTCTATCAGATGTCAAAGCATTACTATCCATAGGAAAAATAAGAAAAAATGTTTTTTAGAAAATTCCATTGAGGAAGAGGAAAAATATTTATTACCAGAAGTCAGTTATATTCCTGTTTTGGAAAGACTTTGATTGGCAGAGGATGAAGGAATTACTGAGACTATTTCTGAAAGGGAGCTTAGAGCAAAAAATCCCACATTGGAGGTTTTCCAATGATCTGTTTTTCTTATAACATAAGGGGCTTGGGGGACGACCCAAAATTTCAGGCCCTGAAATTTTTTTTGTTGAACAACATAGCTGACATTTATTTTTTCCAAGAAACCATGTCCAAGGGTACTAAAGCTTGTGATTTCTTTTTAAAAATCCTAAAGGATTGGGAATGTTGTGATATTGATGCGGTGGGCCTCTTGGGAGGATTGGAAGTTTTTTGGAACCCTCAGACCTATTCATTCAAACCCTACAAAACGTGTGCAGGGATACTTTTAAAGGGAAATGTTCAGGGATTTGACAAACAACTAAATCTACTTAATGTTTATGCTCCATACAAAGATAGAAAGGTGTTCTGGAACAAAATTGATTCCAGTGGTTTGTTGAAGCTTGAAAACCTGATTTTAGCTAGCGACCTTAATCTAACACTCCACTCCTTTGAGAACTAGGGCGCAGTTTTTCCTTCAGACCTTCTGGAAGACTACTTTTTAGGTCTCTTCAATAGAAATCAACTAGTAGACATTGTCCCTTCTAAAATTACTCCTACTTGGAGAAGTAAAAAATTGGGGGCTAACGTTGGAAAAAGACTTGATCGATTTCTTATAAAAGTGGCTCTGCTAGACTTTAGTGCCATCTATAGATCCTAGGTTTTACATTACAACATTTCTTATCATTTCCATGTTGTGCTTCTGTTGAATATTAACCATTAGGACTCTTACAGGCCTTTCAAATTTGACCATTCCTGGCTCAAAGATGATGATTTTTGTAAGTTGATTAAGGATTTTTGGGAAAATTTTTGTAGTCTAGGATCATTAAATACAATGGATATGTTCACTTCCAAGTTAAAAGAATTGAAGAAAGAAGTTGTTAGCTGGACAAAAAAAAACCCGTTGAGAACATATCAACCCTTCATCAAACGAAATCTGAAATTTATGATATTCTTTTGTCTAATTCAATAGGGCCTTGCTCGGACAAAATTAAGGACAAACTTTCTGCTCTTCAACTTCTTCAGGATGAAATCCTCCTGAAAAATGAAGAAAATTGAGGCTTAAAAGTAGAGCTATCTGGCTGAAGGCGGGTGACATAAACACAAAGTTTTTCCATAATTATGCTTCTTTCTGTCAGAATTTAAATGCTATTTGGAAGATTAATGATGAAAATAGTACTTCGACTTTGTCTCAAGATAAGATAACTTGGCTACATATTTTTTCTTCAAATCATTGTTCAAAGATCAGAAGAATGCACTTTTTGGTAACCAATTAAAAGTGTTGGAACAGTATCCTTCTTTTTTTACAAGAGAAGATGGCTTGGACTTAGATAAAGAAATTACACTAGAAGAAATTTAGAAAGTTTTGCAAAACTTTGCAAAGGACAAAAGTCCTGGTCCAGATGGCTGGACTGTAGAGTTCTTCTTCACTTTTTTTGACATTATGGGTAAGGATTTACTAGAAGTGGCAAAATTTTCAAGGAAATATGGATATATGCTAGGAGCCCTAAACGCAACTTTTATTACCTTAATCCCAAAGGAAGACAATCCATATAATTTCATTGACTTCATACCTATAACCCTCTGTAATCTGGTTTACAAATGATCACTAAGATAATTGTTGATAGAATCAAGCCTTGGCTTTCTAAATTCATTTCCAAAGAGCAGCTTGGCATCTTAGATAATAGACAAATCCTTGATGCTATTGGAACCACCCAGGAATGTTTACATTTTGTTGTCTAAAAATCTAAGGTCGATGATTATGAAGCTTGAATTAGCAAAATCCTATGATAAAGTAAGCTGGGACTTTCTGCGATTGGTCCTTCTTCAGATTGGCATTCCTGATCTTGTTTTTAATTGGATAATGGTTTGTGTTACTTCTGCCAATTTTGTAGTTCTTATCAATGGTTCTCCAACAACCTTTTTAGGAGTTCCAGAGGACTTAGACAAGGCTTTCCTCTTTCCCTGTTGTTATTTCTGCTCATAATTGAAGGGCCCAGCAGATTGATCATGAAGGCTCAGAAGGATGGTCAGTTAACAAGTATAATTTTTTTCAGATAAAGTCCTTATATCTCATTTACTTTTTGTAGATGATGTTATTCTTTTTGGACTTGACAATATTGGTGAATGGTAGATTATGCATTCTCTATTGGATTTCTTTTGCAATGCAACATGAATGACTATCAACATTGAAAATTCCTGCATATTTACTCATAATATTCAGCTTGATAGCATAAAAAGACTGAAGGAATCTTCCAGTTTAAGATGGAGTGGATGGAGACTGGTTTTGAATATTTAGGTTTCTTTCTAAACCTAACATTTATAGAGTAAAGGATTGGCATTGGCTTATAAAGAAGATTGATAAGAGAATTTTCAATTGGTCCTACAGATTTCTATCTCTTGGTGGCAGGATAACTTTAATCAAGGCTACTCTTCAAAGCATTCCTGCTTATTGGTGTTCTTTGGTCAAACTTTTGGCTTCTCTTATCACTTCCATAAGGAATAATATCTTCCACTTTTTATGGGCAGGCTCGAATCTTGAAAGAAAATTTCACTTATCCCCCTAGGAACTCTTAGCCACTCCCACGGATCAGGGAAGTTGGGGCATTAAAATTTGTCTCTTTTTAATTCTGCACTTTATCTCAAATCCTTCTGGAGATGTCTTTTCTCTCGGAGTTTATGGAGTGATGTTATGAAAATTAAGTACATGAAGAGCACTCAAGGTAGCATATGGATTAGAAACTCAGAATTTGAATATTCCATTGTATCAGTGGTCTGGAACAGCTTCCTTAATGTGATTCATTGGATTAAAAACGGTATATAGGTTGATTAATAGAAATGACGGAAAGCCCTTTCATAGATTCCCTGCCCGCCCGAAGGAATGGACTAATAAGACATGAGATAACTGAGAAACCAGCATTACTATATGATTGCATTCATAGAATATATATGGAGTAAAAATTGCTAAAACAATGAGTATTTATAACTTTCTAGAATAAAATAATACATAGTCATCTTGAGCATGGGGGAAGAAGGAATATGATGTATGCTTCCCACCTCAAGCTAACACTACATTTAAAGCATCATACTTGACATGTAAAAACCATAAACAAAATATAGCACAATGTATGGCCATCTAAGGTTGACAATAGTCAAGATAACCACAAATATTTGTGGAAAGTTATAATTGCATGAAATGAACAACCTCTAGAGGCCTAGTGTGAGGTCGATTAACAAAAATTTGGAAGAGATTTAGCAATGGAGAAATGGTATAATGATGATTCTCAAGGCAAGTATGTATGTATCAAAGAAAGTGACCAATGAAAGTATATTTAAAAAAATGTAGAGGTGAAAAATATTTAATCACCATATGAGATAAAAAAAAAAATACAGTAAGTTAAATTATAAAAAATGAAGTTATAAAGTTGAACACTCACATGAGAAATCTTTAACTACTTATTAGAAATAAGACTTTTTTGATTAATCATTAAATGAAGTAAAATGATTAATCATATGTAGCCATCTCTTACATAAAAATATGTTAAACAATGATGATACCTAAAATATATAAGTAAAATCAAAGCAAAGCAGAGAACAATTAGCCTATGAGAGGCTAGAGGGAAAATAAAGTATACCAATGAATAGATGAAGGAAGAAATCTACGATGGAAAGAATATGATTTAAAAAGATACCTAGGAAGCATTAAAAAAAATATGTAAGGGTATGCGAAGCAAGTATAACTGAATATAGGAAAACTATCCTTAAAGATGAGTCATTCTAGAAGTCCTTTGACTCACCGTCCAAGGAACATCTAAAGCTCAACAAAGAGTTCGAACTCTTTTGTAATTATTGGGAGAGCAATGAACATGAAGAAATCCAACATTTGATGTATGTAAAGTACAATAGATAATATTTTATTCCCACATCGATGGTGTGGAGAAAGGATTTGCAATTGCCAAGAAAATGTTATCTGAGATGGTTCACTTGAGCATGGCAAAGAGGACAAAATAATTGCAATAGATGGTGTTACTTTCTACATCTTCTTAGATGTATTGAGAAAAATGTGAAGCTAAAGCACCATGCAAATACTATTTTAAGATGTATAGTTATAGTTTACCATCATTAAGGAAGGTATCTTTAGCCTAAGCAAAGCTTATCGTACATTTATACATAATCTACAACTCTAATCCATTTAATGGTCTGGTTAAGGGCTTCTGATCTTGCACTTCTTTGGTTACCTAGTCTATGGGGATGTTGAGAAGACCTCCCATAAAAAAAAATATAGAAAGACATTATATAGATTACTACCTTTATAAATAATTCCTTACTAATAAACTTGATTTAAGAAAGATGATGATTTCATATGGAGTACTCCTACAACAATTACTTGATGGATTTTATTACAGAAAGGTACATTAAAAAAAATTAATAAAAGCTGGAAATAACTATTATGTTAAAACGGTTGTGCATGACCATTCAGGTACAAAACAATGCCACAATCTAATTGTTTAAATTGCGTGAGGTAGAATTCCTACTACATAAGCTACTATATACTTGTAAATTTTTCCCATGGGCTTCCCAACCTTGTCCAAAACTTGGGTAGAGTATACTCGAACAAACTGATTACATGGGAATTTGCAAAAAAACATACAAATTTGAATGTATAAAAGAATACTTTCTTCTATTCATTCTTGTCTGGGAGGCGATAGACTGACTGTATGATTGAAACTTCTTCCATAGGGCGAACATCTTCATAGATATATTCTTGGCAATGGTTGCACTGATTCAACTTGGCAATCATGTTTAGCTCCTTCTTAATTTCTTCCACTGAGGCCAAGATTTCCCTCATGTTTCCTTCCAAATCATCAATGTGAGAATCCAAGCAGGAAAGCTGTAGCAAGTTGTATTTGATGTCCTCGGATGTTGATATAGTTTCTTGAAGGTCTCTACTTTGTAGTTTCGTAGACCCTCCTTAATTTTTTTTTGAAGTCTTCCATGCTTTCCTTGACGATTGCAAACACCTCAATCCAACTTGCCATGGAGAAATCGGTTGGTAGTTCTAAAGGATTGTCAGTCGGATGCTCCCTACTATCTTGAGAACCACAAATAGTCAAAGAAGAAGGAGGTCTTTCGAAAGAAGGGGATTGAAAAGAGTGGAAAATCTCGCTAGCTCGATTGGTCGCCTCCCAATGCACTAAGAAGTTATTAGCTTCATAATGCCCTCGTTTCCTAGATTTCTCCACAGACATACAAAGATACTGGCTCAATTCCTCCCCTACCATATTTCTCTTATAAACCCACAGAGCACGATTAATTTCAAGTGTGTGAGCCTACACAATTGATGGGGAAGTAACCATAGGTTCAGAGCACTTAATACCAAGCAACGAGACTTTATCCTATCTTGTTGAAAGGTGTTTTCACTAGGATGTGTGAAGCCAGATGTCCCACACAAAGGTGGGAAAGATGAAGGGTTGGAAGTGGGGATGGGGGACACCCCCAAAATTCTAGCTTTATCCCAATTAGCCCTCTTATATCTATTGCAAAGACTCATGATCCTCATAGTTAGGGAACACATTTGATTACCTTGGCATTATTAGCATAAACAACCATACCTTGCTCATTTCTTGTGCCTTTGTTGGCGAGCTTATCAACTATCCCATTGTTTTCTCTTTTCACGTGATAAAAACTTATTGAAGGAAGTTTGTTAAGATGTGATATACACTTATAAATGCTTCTACAATTTGAAGTACATGTTGTGTACCCCTGATGCACCTTTTGAATCACCTACTTGGAGTCTCCAATAACCATTAGATGGGGAATTTTTAATTTAGAGACTATTTCTAATCCATGAAAGAGAGCCAGGCACTCGGCTTCATTGTTGGTTTTGATTCCAAGCCCTCATGCAAAAGAGTTTATTTTTTTCCTCCTAAATTGAAAACGATCCCTCTCACCTACCACCCCTAAAAAAAGATACATTAATTATCTGACTTGTAAGTCTTAGATAGATAGAATATAGTATCATCCAAACATTTTGAATTTATTATAATGTAGCTTGTAATGATAAATATAACCATAATAAATGAAATCTTAATATAAAAATCTATAAAATAATTAAAATGCAAATTTATCATCTTAATATTTAAGATTTTGGATGGAAATCAACGAAACTCCAATATAAATATAACAAGTTTGCAAGGCAAAATTTAAAAGGTAATATATCTATTCTCATTGCAAATTGGTGCCTCCATGCAAGAGAAGCGAAGTTAGTCTCACATTTGCAAAAGTTTCCTTTGATTTTAAGAAGTAACCTTTCTTTACGAGTTATTATACCTGTTGAAGGCGTAGGTATATTGTTTTTGAATTGCTTTGACGAAGCATTAGTTTACTACTTGACTTTAATTTTTTTGCAAATTTCCTATTTTTACTTTACAGATTGATTTTTTTAATTTTTATACATTAATATAAGTTCATTTATCTTGTATATCATTGGCTATTGGGTTCGATGTCTTATTACCGAAGAGATGCTTGTTTACCATCTTATTGATGAAACAATTATTTTGTTGTCCTAAGTTTTTTCATCCCACTCACCGCCCCTCTAGGCCCCAATGCACCGCTCTCTGCCTCCAACTCGTGAGCCACCAGCTTTCAAAATTGAACCCTTCACAGCCATTGCAAAGGGTTCTAGCCCTTCCAGAAGTGTAAAGTTAAAATTGTCTTTCAAAAAAATTTTAAAATTTGAATTTTACCCTTCCAATAAAGAAGGGCATAATTTATATCAACATTTCAAAAACATTCAAAAGAAATGTAACTTTTGAAATTATCCATCCATATAAATTTCTCTTCTCATTACATCCTCTTCTCTTTAAATCTTCATCTCATAGTCATAACTAAGGATTATTATTCCTACACATCCTCACCTTATAATACCAATTGGGTCAAGGCCCACAGACAAACATAAAATATTAAATGTGTCAAGACGCAAAGAGTAAGATACAACTATAAGTCTTATATTAAAATTATCTTATAAGTCTTTAATTAACAGTATAAACTGAGATTTGACAGGTTGGATGGTTTTGATCTTCTTATCATGAGTCCTTACCAATGTGATTGCAAGGCATTCTTTGAAGGTGAAGTCCATAATTTTAGGTCTTATTCCTCATTATCATGCCTTTTGGTAAGACAATAAAGAGGGTAGTGACCTACATCAGCATGGAAAATGTTTTAGGAATGGAGGTTATACACATTAATTGTTTTCATTAAATAATTTAAATTCCTATTGATGACTATCGATTCAGTGAACCGTGGACTGGTACAAAACACAACAAATTTTAGAGCCCCAAGCACTTAATTACACACACCTATAACTTTTTCAAATCTAGCCTTTAATAAACTTATTTTAGTATTCTTGTTGAATTTAAAAGGAGTGTTGAGACTTAGAAATACAGTGAGTTGCAAGGATTCAATTGACTTAGGCTCCTCCATCACATACATGTATGCTTTCACAACAAGCGCTGAAAATACAATATTTGTTTTATACATTTTTTTTTTGAAAAAATTTGACTAATTTATAAGATAGTTATTTATATTTCCTTCTAATTGAGATGAAGGGAAATGAGAGAATAAATGCCCTTCTAATTGAAATTAAGACCCACCCTTCAAATGTGATCATTGCTCGTGGCCCTTCAATGCATCGTCTCTGCTCCCAAGGCACCGCCCTCCCTGCCCCCGGCCTCCAAATCACCGCACCCCAATGCACCGTCTTTGTAGTTGTCATAATTATGTAGTGCTTAATTCATTGCTGCAATTTCTAAATGTATTTATAAAAGGATTAGTCTAACGATTCGACGATTTCGCCCGGCGTTAGACTACTCCGTTAACTTGGGCCGTTAACATTTGGGTCGTCCGGCACCGTCGATCCTGGTCACGGGTCATTCACCGGGTCCCACACGCCTTTAACCAGACTCTGTCCAAAAACCTTGCAAAATCGATCTCCACTTTGCTTCGAACAATGACGAGTTTGTCGGATTGACCGTCACTGGAGCTTCATGATCTGCATCCCCGATCACTCGAACTGCCCAACCAAAGGTTCTTGCTTTTTTTTATTTTGAATTTTGTTAGCCCATTTACTGGCCCCCTCTAAAACTTTAACGGCCTTTATTGAACAATTGGGTAATCAACTGCAGGTGCAGCTCAAGCGTTCTTAGATGTTGGGTCATGGTGAATCATTAGAATCTGGTTTTTTCATTTCTTGCTTTCTCAACTTTGATCTTTCTTGGATCTTTATAACTTCTTGGGTTTTGTTTGGACAGATAATGGAGACCCACATGTTTTGTATGCTTGCTACTCTGCATCATCTTGGTGATGAGAGTAAAAGAGGATTGAGATTTGCTATTTTCTTCTTTTTGTGGTGGGAAGCAGAAATGATTACCTTACAACACATAAGTATCTCGATAAGAAATGGCTGAAAGAAATCATGTGGTGCATCAAATATGTCCACCCAATTAGTTCCAAAATCTCGAATTATCACCAAACTGTTTGTAACTGGATTCTTATCTAGGATCTGTCATGATCTTTTTCCAATCTTCTTAGCATATACATCCTTACTGTTGTTGATGCATCATCAATCATTATCTGAAATTTTTTGCTATAATAAAAATTAAGTCAAATAAAAATGCAGTGTTAGCTCTAGTTTCTACCACCAGGAATGCTCGTAATCTGCCTATAGTAACTAAGTTTCTTCAAAAGTATGAGTATGTCATAATAAATTCTATGGATGATACCATTTATGAGTTGAACATATGTTGAAAGCTTAAGTTTGTTCTATGTCTGGCCAAATTAATGAAAATGCTACCTGGAGATGAACATAACCCATTGCCAGCTTGGATTATAGTCTCTTGGAACTTTATCATAATCATTCCCAACGAGGATTTCACATTAAAAATTATGTATCTTCCTTATCTCCAACATTAACATCACAATTTCAAATCCGTCTCTTCATTATCTCCAACATTAACACTACAATTTCAAATTCATCTCTTCCTTATCTCCAACATCAACACTACAATTTCAAAGACGCTGAAATGTATCTAAGGTTATGTCGTTGTCTACAAAAACGTTTTGCTCACTACTCCACTATATTTTATTCCCTAGAAAATCCTCTCTAGAGTTTATACATCAAAGTGAATTCCTTGGAGATTTGCCTATGTTTCCCATGTGTCTTAAATTCAAATTGTTGCCTTTGAACAACATTTTTTGCAAAACTGGATTGGTCTGATTTCCATTTTCAATCTCTACAATTGTGCTACTAGCTAAGTAGAAATAAATAAATTATTTTAAGTTTAGATGTATACACATAACTAAAGTAGGTCAATTGGACTGAAATTACATCCCACATAATAGAAAATAAACAGGATATACAAGTTTTCAGTGTCATTCATGGGTTTTATATAATAATCTCCATTCCTTTTCATCCTTACCTCCCTCTGAATACATTCATCCTGACCAATTCTCGAGTCTTAATTGTCTATAAATGCCTAACCAATTCTTGAGTCTTAAATGACTATAAATGCTACACTTATTATTGTTGGGTTTTGAATTGTGAATTGTTGTTTCAATACAATTGGTTTAGTAACATAAACCATTGGTTGTGGTTGGAAGCCTATTTGTTTGAGCCAGTGTGATAAGCTACCAATTGCCTTATTTTCTCTTTCAATTATGTAGTACATTGGTGATATTTTTTATATTTCTTAATTTGTGATCTATATTTCAATGTCCAACATAGGGCTTTAACAACATAAATTAACTTGTGCAATAGCTAGTACTATATTTGGAGTGTCAAATTCAAAACCTTCCAATTATGTCATAGACTTGGGATTATCATGATGAGGCCAAATATTATCACTTGAACTATTCCCAAGTGTGATTTTTTTACTCTACATCTGCTCTATTTCTTTTAATATATTTATCTCATTTTGATGTAACCACTTTAATTTCTTTAAGGCTCACTTACTTGGAAGGTAATCATCAAATCTCAATCTACCAAAAGTAATTTTAATGTAAAGCACTATTGCAACATCTTTTCCTACCATGGGATTTTCACATGTCATTATTGATATTTAGCCTTTCTTTTGAGAAATAAAAAGGTTTACAAATCCTCTATTACTTAATTCATAGGTACCTAATTTCACTCTAGATTTACCAAAAAAGATCATCTCTCATGATATCTATGATTCATTCTATCTTGACCAATAACTTAGAAGTATGTACAAATTGTCCAGTGATAAAATTATTGAAAGAAGAAGAATTATTTACATAAACTTTATTCCTTCCTAATAGTAGGAAGTCTGTACATACTCAAATATTTTTCTACCACAAGTGCGTCATCTTTTGACAAATCCATTTATCTTATATGTGTAACATATGAATTGATTTGACTTGCCCGTTAGTAGAGTTTTTCATTAGTCCATCATATTTTATGTGTGCCAATCACATATTTATTAGATGAATGCTTCATTTTCTGTTAAATTCTAAGTTTCAAATTAGACATTCCTAAGCATTTTCATAATATAAAATGTGAAGTCAAATAATGTTATCCTTCACTTTATTAATTTTGAATTTAAAAATATCAAATAATTTTTTTTTATCTAATTTGTAAATTCTGAAATTTTCAACTTAGAAAATAATTCCTTACTCTGATTCATTTCATGACATGGTGATCACTCCACCGATTTACATGTGATTGGATTTATCGTCTTAGTTCAGTAGGTCTTCAGATTAGGGTTTTAGAACACACAACTATCTCCAATTTGCACTTTTCTATGCACTATACAAGAGTTCCTTATTAGAGTTCCACAATGACAACTCCGTCTAGACTATAGCATATACAAAGTATGGTAGATTGGACTGTATTTAAAGCAAAAGGTATCTTACTATCTACAGAGTTCAGATCAAAGGATTCTATATATCAAACACTATAACAAGCTGTGGAAAGCTATAACAAGCTGTGGAAAGCTTTGATAGAGTAAAGTTCTTGAGTAGATCTGCAACAAGTTTTGTTTGAGGTACAATCCACCCTTCTATATGCATGCTGAAACCTTTTGATAAAATCCACAAACAGAGGCTAGCAGGGTAATAAAAGCATAGCAAAAGACAAAGAGAAACCTCATCTTCATTTTGGCTAGACTTTGTTACAACAGACTTGAGGGGGCAATATCCGCCAAGTCTAGTGATTGATTCCCTGCATATCGTATCATGACATCAGACAGTGCTTACTGACAAAAACCCCCTTTAAAAACCTAACAGACTTCCCGTTGGTTATCAACTGGTTGCCTATTTCCTAACTGTATTGACAATTAGAACTCATCCTTGAAGTATATCATAACCATTAATGATACATTATCAAGTAATTTTTTCAGTAATTAGTAGAATTTCTGACAATTATGAGTCTACAATACAAAAGAATTTCTGACAGTTATGAGTCTATAATCGAAAGAGCCACAAGTGCCAATAGAAACAACCAAGCACCTTACCAAGTTGGATCAGCTCTGTTGACAAATTTTCTTTCTACATTACAGGCAGAGTGAATTGCATCTTCCACCTATGTTATGAATTTGAAGCATCTGCTTCCCAGAGCCATTGATATTAAATTCAATGTCCCATCTGCTTCGAAGAGCACTTCACTTCTTATGAACTTACCTCTGGTTGTGCTGTTCGAGCGACGGGGATGCAGCAGTATCTCCGTCGACGGTCAATCCGACGAATTCGCAATCGTTCAAAGCAGAGTGGATTTCAATTTATCAGGGCTTTCAGGGCTTTCGGAGGGAGTCTGGTTCACAGTAGACGCCGAAAGTGAGCTCGGAGAGTGAAGGAGTCACCAACTAGCGGGGTGGCCAGTAAATGCGAGAGGAGACAAGACAACGTATTTGCAGGGATCGGAGATCAGAGATAGGATCCTGTCAAACCCGAGACCCGATCTATGACGATCATCCAAGACTTAGAGGCTGGATGGACCGTGCCGAAGTGTTAACCGCGCCAGTTAACAGAGTACTCTAACGCCGAACAAAATCGTCGACTCGTTAGACTGCTCCTTTATAAAATACCTTCCCACAGGCATGTGTTGAGTGAGTCAATATGCTCAAGGATTGAGAACGCTCCAGAGCATTCATATCCATCAACAGTGGCCAAGACATACGTTGAAGAACTCGCAGGCATATGTTGAATGCCTCGATATGATGAAGGACTGGGTATGCTAGCCCATAGCTCACTTCTTCTTATATGGAATCTATCTTCTCCATTCTACCATCCAAGAAAACGTTCATAAGTGGTAATCCATAGAATTCATAGCTCACTTCTTCTTATATGGAATCTATCTTCTCCATTCTACCATCCAAGAAAATGTTCATAAGTGGTAAGCCATAGAATTCATCATGAGCTCACTGTGATTGCATGACCAGGAAAGGAAGCAGATAGATTGGAAATGACCAAGTTGGAAACAGATAGATTGGAAGGAAAGAATGAGAAAAGGTATATTTTTGAACTTGTTAGCAAATTTTGTTATTAAGCCTTTATTTTGTTTCATACTTTCAAATGACAATTATCATAGCGGGTCAGCCAGTAGCCTCCTTGATTGAAACCGAAATGTTTCTCTTCCCTCCTCGGTCGCACTGCCAATATGTCTATTTGCCTCTTAGATTTTTTCATACAGATCTTTGTCATTCCTTTGAAGAAGCAATTGTATGAAGGCCTCAGGTGTTGCTGTTCATCATCATTAGTATTGTCTTTTCGTTGCCTTATTCCCAGGACGGTTATTTAGTCCCACAAGTTGCCGAGACCCTCCCCGTAGGCATGCCAAGAAATTGCACAGTTCGACGTTGGAACTCACTCCAGCGAAAAGAGCCTTTATTTAAGGGAAGGCCCTGACAACAACAAAACATGAATTTGGAACGAAAAATCAAACATCATAAGAAGTCCGCTACCTATCTAATTAGTGGCTGGCTCTCCGGCCTCACCCAAGGCAATATGTATGCTTTGAACCAGGTCTTCTCTCCACCCACATCAATAGGGAGGGATAGGTACCCAAAATAAAATGTGGAATTCAATATTGGCTTCGCCCCTCATACCATCCAACAAGAAGAATGACGACCAACAAATCCTCAAGCAAGAAAGAAAGCATGCCCTAAAAAGCAGTAAGTACAATCAGGCGAAGTTGTTACATGATCAAAGAGTTGCTAAGGCGATGCATGACTCGTGGAAAGTACCTATCTTTAAGGCAAGTTCACATAGGCAGATTTAAAATTTTAGATTGAGTATTGTATCGTCTTTTTAATACAATATTTTTACAGTTTTTGCTTAAGGAAAAAATGGATCGCAATTGATTGAAAGCTGAATCTCAAAATATTGTATTTCTATTTTATTTTATTTTTACATAAATTCAGTGCCTTCAATGCCTAATGCAAGACATGACATTGACATAGTGAGAAGTTGATTAAAATCTGCATCTCAAAATATAGTATTTGCATTTTTTCCATGCAATTCAATACAATGTCGATTGCTAGTGTTAATTGAAATCTGGATCCCAAAATATTGTATTTGTATTCTTTTCCATGCGCATGAATACAATCCAATTAACAAACTTTAACTGAATATTACAGTGCTTGGCTGTATATTACAGTTTGATGTACTGGAGCTTAATATCTAGCTAGTAAACCAAAGGAGCGAGAGACTTTTAGGCTTAAAAAATGTCGTATATGCAAGCAATTTATTTTTCGTGAAACGTTTTAAAAGCTAGTTATTGGGACATAATTCATAGGAAAACTAACCAGCATTAATTGCATACCTATGTGAAAAAAATCCTTCAAATATATTATCAGGAATGCTCTTTCCCTGACCTTCCTATAATTTTTCCATATACTTAGCACAATTCCTTTCCAGTAAAGCAGTAGATGTAAGAAAAACCTAAAAATTGTCCATAAACCCATATGTTGCCTCATCTCGAAGAAATTGGCAGAGAAAAGACCTTCAATGAAGAAATGTCATTCCAGAGGCAAGGCAAGCCAAGAATGATACAAAACTTACAGAAGTGGAAGGCAGAATTTGCACCAGTCGATCTATGCAGGCAATTCCGTCAATCTATGCAGGTAACTCTGTAACTCGCCCAGCCTTTCCCACATGGTGGTCCATGTGGTGTTCCACGATGAGCAGGTTGTAAAAGCTACTGGTACTATTGTTGAGTAGGAACCGCAAGATTATACAGGAACAACTGACGAACCTGAAGACGTGGGTGAGGAAGCGAAGGTTGCAAAAGGAAGAAACAACATAGAACAGGAATAGTAAGCTGGGGAAAAGACGCAATTGGACCTGCAATATATACCCTAATAAAAATGACCTTCAAGTTTGTCTTTTGTAACTGCATGAGGGAAGGTATCGTAGCTTATAATACTAAAAAACTAAGATAATCAAAGTTGCAAACTTATCATACATTATGTAAGAAAAAAGCACTATTGACTGTTGCAATCCATTGCTGGTCAAGAGAAGTATCAACATTGTACGGTTGGAGATCAAACTGGGGAAAGGGACTGTTGACAATTGATTTACACATAGCATAGGCAAGCACACGGTAATAATTCTGCTAAGACTTTGCACCAGTCGTTATGTCCAAGCAATTCCAGCAATCTATGCTTGTAACTCTGTAACTAGCACATCCTCTCCTCCTTTGCAATCATCTGACAAACCTGCTATTGTCTCTCTCCTGACAAATGTTTAGGGAAAAACATAAGGTGCTGCTATTGTCTCTCTCCTGACATTGACAAAACGCTTAAAGCATGTATCTGTTTCTTGATTTTAGATCCTTTATTTTCATGTGTATCAATATGAAGTTGTTTAGTGTAAGAAATAGATCTCTACCTTTATTCTACGTCTCCCAAAAATATTTGTAC
The DNA here is from genome assembly GCA_001517045.1 of Pseudotsuga menziesii. Classification (NCBI taxonomy): domain Eukaryota; kingdom Viridiplantae; phylum Streptophyta; class Pinopsida; order Pinales; family Pinaceae; genus Pseudotsuga; species Pseudotsuga menziesii. The sequence goes on along the minus strand of LPNX010802854.1, from coordinate 73,878 downwards.
GCTTGCTAAGCATTGTCATTTTCCAGAGGGTGTAGCTACATGTCCATCAATATCACAGGTTCAATACTTACTTCACAGGTCCCGATTTTTTTGACTTACTTCACCACTCAAAATGAATATAAAGGCTTGTCTCCTTCAATGAGCATAAGATTCTCCTCAATCATTAGCTATTGTAATGGAAAATAGAAGATATGGGTGAACAACTAATATCCATCCTTTGATCACACCTTTCCAATGTAGGGAGTGCCAGATCACATCTAATACCAGCCAATAAAGGAACACGATTATCTGAATCACAAAATATTTCATAGCTTTGTGTCTTGGATCTAGTTTTCTAACATTATTCTAACACGATGTTTAAAAAAAAAGTTTAAGCAAAATCCACTTGCTTTCATATGTGTATCCTGAAGCAAAATCTCAAAAAGTTTGACCATGTATATGACACCATAGTGATTGTTGGAAAGATTTTGTCTGTCAGTCTAATAAGAGGGAAGAGTTCACGATTCGGCAATGTAAATTAGTCGAATTTATTTCTGAAGCTAAGTTGTTAGGTAGAGAGTTATTATAGTCTTTAATGGTGAGTCAGTCGACCCATGTAGAAGCAATCTTCAGGTTGCCTATAAACAGCCTATAAACAGAAGAAGCAAATTGTAAATTAGGTTACAGAGAGTCAAGAGAGATTACAGACAATAGACATTGGAGGAACTCAGGGTGAGAAAAGAGAAGTCGAAGCTCAAGCTTCTCTGTAAGTGATTCAGTCAAAAAGCTGAAGCTCTGTAAAAGGACAAGTTTGGACCAAAAAGTCTGAACCGACAAGTCTAGACCGACAAGTTTGTAATCCTTTGTTATTTCCGCATAGTTAAATATATGAAATATTTTATGGTTGAATGCATGATTATTTGGCCGCACATATTTCCAGATTTACTTGTGTAAATGTCTTTTACAAGTACTGTTAAGTGAAAGATCAAAGAACCCATAAAATTCTCACCGCGTGAAAGTTCCAGGTTTTACTGCACATTGGTCGACTCAAGTCTTCCTACATATTTGGGCATATGTTTTAATAAGTTATTTGGATTTGTAAATGTGTCTATTTTACTTGATCTTACTCACAGTGAAAAGCATTTGTAATTTCTTAAGTCTCTTAGACTAAGAAAAATACTCTGTAGATTTCGGCCAAAGTGAACGGACAAGGTCAGTTGCGTAAGCTGACTTGAGAGGTCGTTGAGTCAGCTGATTGAGGTCAGCCGACTTGAGTGGTCAAAGAGGTCAGCCCACTTGAGTGGTTGGAGAGGTGAACCGACTTGAGAAGTCGAAGAAGTCAGTCGACTTCGAAGTGACAAGTGGTCGAGGTAAAAACCGACAAGTAAGTCGAAGTAAATTTAGTCGAGTGGAAAGACCAACTAAAATTTATAAACTTGTCTAGTGGGGAGATAGACAAGTTTCACCCGCAAAGTGAAAAAGAAAAAGTGGTCGGCGTGAAAAGTGAAAATTAAATTTTTAATATTGACTGAGCCCTAAACTCAAGTTTAGTCGGCTTGGTTTTGGCTAACTAGTATCAGAGCTTGGTTTCATATCAAAGCAAGGTTAAAGTTAATTAAAAATTAAAATGGCTTCCACTTCTGGTTCATTGCAAACTCCAATTTTTACAGTAAAGAATTATGAATATTGGTATTTAACAATGAAGGCTTTATTCATAGGTCAAGATGTCTAGGAGATAGTCCAGCATGGTTATGCAGAACCAGCAGACATGACAACATATAACAATCTCACACAAGCTGAGAAAGATGTCTTGAGGGAACAGAGGAAGAAAGATGGAAAAGCTCTGTTTTTCATACATCAAGCTATGCATGTGTTGTG
>LPNX010802854.1:0-71725 GCA_001517045.1 Pseudotsuga menziesii | reverse complement strand
GTCATTTGCGTTCAGCACTCCGAGTAGTGATGGCTCTGCTCATGCCGAACCCACAGGGGTTTCGCTTGCAATTACTCATGGCTTATCCTTTGCATTATTTAGTGTTGCTGAGTTTCTATCCCAAACGCTCACGACCTGGCTCTCTGTCTTTGGTTCAGTGGTGGCATGTATTCTGTGTATGGTTTCGCATTTATAAACAATCAGTAATGGCTCCGGTCGTTAGGGTTGAACCTTATGAATTAACCCTATTGAACTCGAACCCTGGTCTTTTGCAAAAGGTTAAGGATGTTGGGTGGTTGCAGTTCCTCGAGAAGTTTTCCGATTCTAACCCAGAAGTCACTAGAGTTTTTGCCATGTCCCTGGTCAATTACCAAGCTGAAGTTGGTGATTTGTGCTTTCGGGTCGATGAGAGGTCGATTGCAAATGCAACAGGTCTGTCTCTGGATGGGCAGAAGTGGTTTAAGTATCAGAAAATGGAGATTAAAGAATGGAGATCGTTGCTGAAGAACCCGACTCAAGAAATTTCCTTTCGCACAGGAGTTGCACGTAAGTATTTCTTGAAAAACTGGCGCCCCGTGCTTGATTTAATTCACAGGTATTTAACCTGCGAAGGTCGGTTGTCCTCGGCCTATGTATACCACCTTCGTTTGATGGCTGCTTTCATAGGATTTCCCATCAATCTCCCTTACTATCTTCTACACAGTTTGTTTAAAATGTCGAATGCCATAAAGAAGGGACCAAAACATGTAAGTCATAGTTTGTTTCACCATGGGCTAGTTCGTATAGTGATTGAGAATGAATTGATAAAGGCAGGTCGCTCTTGGGAGCAATTTATAGAATCTAATGGTTTTTCAGAGTTTTGCCATTGCATGTTTGACAGTCCAGATGACTGTAGCAAACATAGGATTTTGGGTTCGGCTCCTTTGAGTAAACCTACGTCAAACCCTAGCCTTAAGAATGTGGAACCCTCTCAAGTACCATTGGGAAATTCAGAGAACACTCCTCATACCTCCTTACAGTCCAGGCATGTGGAGAAAAGTTCAGCTCTGTCACCCGTTACTCCATCAAACAATAGTGATAAAGTCGGAAACCGCCGGGGTAATTTACCCAGGTCCAAGTTGGGTAGAAGGCTGATCAGGAGTATGGAAAAATCCATGATGACTAAAAACCCCGTAAACGATAAGCTTCCGGTCGAAACGGTTGTAATCGACGATGAGGAAATTACTGTCCCTTCACCGGTTAATGATGATGTGATTCATTGTGATTTTGTTACTGATCTAGCTGGGCAAAGTCACCCTGTGACTGCCGAAGATATCTCCGAAAATCCTTCTCTGTCTGTAGAAGTTCAACCTGTTCAGCCTGATATTGATGTCACTCTTTATCGTGATTGTCCTCCAGCAGTGGATAAGAAAGTTCAGAGAGTCCTAGTTGATTGTATGATTGATTCAGTTGTAAAAGAAAATCCTGTTAAAACAACTTCAGCTGTTTCTCGTGGAATTGGGGAAACTATTCACCCTATGTTCATTAGCTGTCTGTTAGACAAGGTTTGCCGAATGGAAGATAAGATGAACGAAATAGTAGCGAGTCGAGACTTATTGAAAGCTGATAATGAGGGTTTAAAGGTAAAGGTTGATGAAAGTAATCAGCATCTTTCACGACTGAGGAATCATAAAAACAAACTCATAAGGCAGGACGAAAATGAAAAAGGTGAGGAAAAATTGCGTGAGCTCAATGCTCAGATTGCCTTAATGCAGTTTAAAGCTCCTTCACCAAGCCAACCTAGTGGAGTTAATATTCAGGTTTTCAATGCCCCAGTCAATCTGTAGTGTTTGGTGATATGTTGTTTTGTTGACCAAGATCAGGTATTTGATTATTTCGAGTTTATTTGTTGATGATTTTATTTGCTATTATTTCAATTATGTTTTAATTATAATTCTTGTGTGTTGTATCGCAGATAGTAACAGGAATATCTCTTTCCCCGATTTTGAGGATTTTGGGTATATTGGCGATCCCTGTATTTCTGGAGACAAATCGATATTGGAAGGATTGTTTTACAGGTGCCACTCTTTTGTTTTCGATCTCATGTGATGGATGGAATAGTTGTGCGTTTGCTGAAAAAATGACATGTTCCACTTGTCGTTTTTTTTATTCGACATTAGTTAGGGATCGCGATCCGGATGATTAGCTCTTAGAAGGTTTATTTTGGGAAAATCAAAATGTATATTAAGGGCTGATAGTGAACATGATGAGGGGTCGATACTCTGGGGAAGCAAGAACAAAACTGCTGGTTCGTTCTATCTGTGCCTCTAGGCAGTTATCTGTCAGTTGTTACAATGTTTGAACTGGTGATGTTTTACACACATTTACAGTTTTAAAACTTTATATGTGGCTTATAATATCTCTCAGTTTTGATATTTGCTTTCCTATATTATAATGTTTGTTATAATTTCCTTGATGAATTGTGCGAATATAATTTATCAGGTATCGGCTGTTCCTGTTTTTAACTGTGTTGGTATGTCATGTTTTGTATTTAATAATTGATATTATTGTTACATAATGTGTAATGATGCTTGTATGATTTGCAATATTTGAATTTCTTTAAATATCAGCAAATGTTTACATACAGTGCCTTTATCAACATCAGTTGGTTACAGGTTAAATTAATTTTTGCTCCTGATCAAGATAGGTATTAGATCAGAATTATATTTTATTCAGTTTCTCCTTTTTGTAATATCCGATGAACCTTGTTGAGTTAGATCCTTTTCATTAAATACATTCAGTTTATCCTTCTATGTAATTACTGTACATTTGTATATAAATGTAACATGACTTTGTAGCATACGAATCTTGTCCAGATTTATGTTTTATTTATGTATTCAGAGTTAATTGTTTTGAGTGATTTTACTTAACAGTTTCCGTTCCTTGTAATATATAGCTTGGGTTAATCTTTGTAATTATAAGTATAGGATCGACACTAACTATCAGTAGCACTAATTATAATCATTAGTCCCCTAGGATCCCAGGCCAACAGAGCCTTTAAACCTGTCGGGAGCGACTATTCCAAACAACTTGGAGCCTGTTCTAAGGGTCTCGGACTGGGTCGTTTTCCCCCGTTGCGGGCTTAGTCAAATACGCCGGTCAACAACATGAGAGCATACTTCCAAGAATAGCAGCAAATACTAATGCTAAGGAAGCATGGGATACATTGGAGACTGCCTATCAAGGTTTGGATAAGGTAAAGACATCCAAGCTGCAGATTCTGAGAAGAGATTTTGAATCTCTGTCCATGAAATATTCAGAGAATGTAGACACATTCTACACCAGAGTTGTTGGATTGATAAACCAACTGAAATCTCATGGAGAACCCATAGCAGACCAAAGGGTTGTTGAAAAAATTCTCAGAAGTCTTCCCCCAAGATTTGAAAACTTGGTTATGACCTTAGAGGAACACACAGGCATGACGACATTTACCATTGATGAGTTGCAAGCTTCACTCATCAATCATGAAAACAGACTTAGCAGAACACATACATCATTGGAAGGTGCATTTGTAGCACAGTCATCCATAAGCCGTGGTAGAGGCAGGGGGAGAAACAACTTCAGAGGCAGAGGAAGAAGTTCTTCAAGAGGAGGACGAGGTAGAAGTCCTACAAATGTCGGTGGCAAAGGAGATAACTAAACCCCAAGTCAGCCAAGTGGCTAGAGGTTTGATAAATAAAAAATTCAATGTCATTACTATAAGAAGTTTGGTCATTATGCATATGAATGCAGGAAGAAGCAATATGACCAAGGAAGGAAAATCCCAAGTCAGTCGACCAGCACCAACACTTCGACAAGCGCAATGTTAATTGCATCGACATCTCCACTTGAATGCAATGTTGTTCAAGAAAGTCCACATGACATATGGTACTTAGATTCAGGCTGTAGCAACCACATGACTGGTAATTTAAATTTTTTTTCCAGTCTAGACAATTCAATTAAAACTGATGTTACACTTGGAAACAATGTCCAAGTTACTGTTTTAGGAAAAGGCACTGCTAATATTCTAACCAAATAGGGGGGGAGTAAGTATATCCTTGATATTTATCATGTCGAAGGTCTGAAACATAATTTGTTAAGCATTGGACAGTTGTTACAAAAAGGTTACAGAGTCTACATGGAAGATGAACACTGTGTGATCAAAGACAAGCGTCCAAGTGACCAGCTGATAGCAAAAGTGCCAATGACAAGAAACCGCTTGTTTCCATTGAGGATAGTTCACGACATAAAAGGGAAGACAAACACAGGAGCTGCATTCAAGGTAGAAAGTGAAGAAACAGTCGAGCTCCTCAACAAGAGAGAAAATTGCAACGCTAATTTGCAAGCTGCATTTCAGACAAAAGTTCAGGATAAATCCTGGTTGTGGCATTTCAAATTTGGACATCTGAATTTTGGTGTGTTGAAGCTACTGCACATAAAGAATATGGTGAAGGGATTCCCATTGATCGACAGACCAGAGAGGGTTTGTGAAGGCTGCATTTTTTGCAAGCAGCACAGAGAGACATTTCTAGTGGAAAATTCCTATAGAGCACACACACCACTTGAAATTGTGCACTCTGACATTTGTGGTCCAATGCAGACATCATCCATTGGTGGCTGCAAGTATTTTCTAACCTTTATTGATGACTACTTAAGAAAAACATGGGTATATTTCTTGAAACATAAATCTTATGCATTTGGTTATTTTCAGCAATTTAAGGCACTCGTGGAGAACCAGAGTGGGCATCACATCAAGATCTTAAGGACTGACAAAGGAGGTGAATATGTTTCAAATGAATTTCTGAATTTTTGAAAGACCCATGGCATACAGAAGCAATTCACTACACGGTATAAACCTCAGCAGAACGTTATAGCCAAAAGAAAGAACAGAACCATCATGGAGATGGCTCGCAGCATGTTGGCAGCCAAGCATTTTCCAAATGAGTATTGGGGAGAAGCAGTCGCAACTTCCATATACATTATGAACCGATGTCCGACAAAGAGTGTGAAGAACAAAGCTCCCCAAGAAGCATGGACAAGTATGAATCATAGTGTCTCACATTTAAAAGTTTTTGGTTGTGTTGCATATGCTCATGTTCTAGATGAGCTGAGAAGGAAGCTAGACAAGAAGGGACAGAAATGTATTTTTGTCGGCTATTCAAAAGACACAAAAGCATACAAGTTGTATGACCCTTTCGCAAAGAAAGTGATAATCAGTCGAGATGTTCAATTTGTCAAGAACGAATCATGGGATAGAACTGTCGACATAAATGTCAAGATTGTGTCAAACATTGACAATGATGATATGGAAGAGGAAGTGGTTCAAATAACACATGTAAATCAACCGGTCGCAGCATTGGAAACTCCCATGACACCAAGACATGGTTCAGCAAAAGGACCATCGACACAAGTAGCAACTCAAGCTACACCGACAAGTACACCAAGAGGACAGCAGACTCCATCAAGCATTTCATCAAGGTTGACATCGACAGAACCGGTGAAGACAAGAAGTCCGTGGGAGATATATGAAGCTGGTACACCTAATTCATTCTCTCTCTTTGCATTATTTTCCCCTATATATGATCCACTAACATTTGAAGAAGCTGTTGAAGAAGAAGTATGGGCACAAGCCATGGATGAAGAAATAGAATGCATTGAGAAAAACCAGACATGGGAACTGGTTGATGTACCAAAAGACAAAGATGTAATCAGTGTCAAATGGATTTATAAGACAAAGCAAGATGTTGATGGGAATGTGCAAAAGAACAAGGCAAGAATGGAAGCAAAAGGGTTCACATAGCAACCCAGCATCGACTTCAATGAAATGTTTGCACCTGTTGCACGCATGGATATAGTCAGAACAGTTTTGGCCATTGCTGCACAAAACAAATGGCATGTTCATCAAATGGATGTCAAGTCAGAATTCTTAAATGGCTATCTAGAAGAGGAAGTATATGTGGAATAGCCACAAGGGTATGAATTTCCAAGTCAAGAGCATAAAGTGTACAAGCTGAAAAAGGCATTATATGGTTTGAAGCAAGCTCCTAGAGCTTGGTACAGTCGGATTGATTCCTATCTCACTGAAAATGGATTTCACAGGAGTGAAAGTGAACTGACTTTGTACACAAAAGTCGATGAGCAAGGCAAGATTTTAATTGTCTGCCTATATGTAGATGATTTAATATTTACTGGTGATTATGGCATAACAGATTTTAAAATAGCCATAGAAAGTGAATTTGAAATGACTGATCTGGGGCTTATGAAGTTTTTTCTAGGCATTGAAGTTCAGCAGTCTGAAAGTGGTATCTTTATATCACAGTCTAAGTATGCAAGTGAAGTTTTAAAAAGATTTAACATGTCTAACTACAAGACAGCCCCAACACCAGTAATAACAGTTTTAAAATTGAGCAAAGATGATGAAGGATCCACTGTAGATCCTACGCTATTCAAAAGGCTTGTTGGCAGCCTTATGTATTTGACAGCGACAAGACTAGACATCATGTATGGAGTAATTATGATCTCAAGGTTCATGGAGTCACCAAAAGACTCATATTGGCAAGAAGGTAAAATAATTCTGAGGTATGTAAGTGGCGCAAAAGACCTTGGTATTATGTATTCAACCTCGAAAAATTTTAAACTCATTGGTTACACTGGCAGTGACAATGGAGGTAGCATAGATGACAGGAAAAGCACATCTGGGTACACATTTCATTTTGGTACAGGTGTTGTTTCATGGGCTTCAAATAAACAGCCCATAGTAACTCTATCTTCATCTGAAGCAGAGTATGTTGCAGCAACAAGTGTTGCATGTCAAGCTGTCTGGATGAGAAGAGTCTTAAAAGACTTGTCACAGAACCATCAAGAACTGACAACCATCTTCTGCAACAACAACTCAGCCATAGCATTATCAAATAATCATGTGTTTCACAAGAGAACCAAGCACATCGACACAAGGTTTCATTTTATAAGAGAGTTGGTGAATGACAAGGAAATTTGTTTGGAATTTTGCAAGTCTGAAGACCAACTTTCTAACATCTTCACAAAGCCATTGGCAAAGGATACTTTTCAATATCTGTGTAGTTATCTTGGAATGACAAGTTCTCCACAGTGAACTCTATCATAAACAGAGCATGTCTAAGCTCTGAAACATTTTGTAAATTTTATTTTAAAAATCCCCATCTGCTTATAATTAAGGGGGAGTGTTGGAAAATGTAATTACTCGCAGATCCGTACCTGAGTCTCAGCCAATTCAGTCAGAGTTTGTACAAGTCAAGATCTTGTCTGTCAATCTGACAAGAGGGAAGAGTCCACGATTCGGCAATGTAAACCAGTCGAATTTATTTCTAAAGCTAAGTTGTTAGGTAGATAGTTATTATAGTCTTTAATGGTGAGTCAGTCGACCCATATAGAAGAAATATTTAGGTTGCCTATAAATAGAAGAAACAAATTGTAAATTAGGTTACAGAGAGTCAAGAGAGATTACAGACAATAGACACTGGAGGAACTCAGGGTGAGAAAAGAGCAGTCGAAGCTCAAGCTTCTGTGTAAGTGATTCAGTTGAAGAGCTAAAGCTCTATAAAAGGACAAGTCTGGACCGACAAGTTTAGACCGACTAGTCTGGATCGACAAGTTTAGACCGACAAGTCTGGACCGACAATTTTAGACCGACAAGTTTGTAATACTTTGTTATTTCCGCATAGTTAAATATATGAAATATTTTATGGTTGAATGCATGATTATTTGGCCACACATATTTCCAGATTTACTTGTGTAAATGTCTTTTACAATTACTGTTAAGTGAAAGATCAAAGAACCCATAAAATTCTCACCGCGTGAAAGTTCCAGGGTTTTACGGCACATTGGTCGACTCAAGTCTTCCTACATATTTGGGCATATGTTTTTATAAGTTATTTGGATTTTTAAATGTGTCTATTTTACTTCATCTTACTCACAGGTAAAAAGCATTTGTAATTTCTTAAGTCTCTTAGACTAAGAAAAATACTCTGTAGATTTCGACCAAAGTGAACAGACAAGGTTGGTTTTGTGAGCCGACTTGAGAGGTCAGTTGAATCAGCCAACTGAGGTCAACAGACTTGAGTGATCGAAGAGATCAGCCGACTTGAGTGGTTGGAGAGTTGAACCGACTGGAGAAGTTGAAGAAGTCAACCGACTTTGAAGTGATAAGTGGTCGAGGTAAAATCAGTTGGTAGAACCGACAAGTAAGTCGAAGTAAATTTAGTCAGGTGGAAAGACCGACTAAAATTTATAAACTTGTCTAGTTGGGAGATAGACAAGTTTCACCTGACAAGTGAAAAATAAAAAGTGGTTGGCGTGAAAAGTGAAAATTAAATTTTTAATATCGACTGAGCCCTAAACTCAAGTTTAGTTGGCTTGGTTTCGGCTAACAGTGATTTGAAAGGAGAAAAGACAAGGAACCATATTGGAATTGAAAAAACTCTGTTAGAACACCTGTAAATGAACTGGAATTTATGGAAATTATGTGCCAATGGATTTTGAAATCGCAGTGCTTCAACCAGCGAAACATCTGAGATAGTGGGGACAAAGTTGACAAGCATTTCCCCCAACAAAATTGTCAGGCTCTCCTTTGGCTTTTCCAAATTGAGAGCCTTTCTGAAACCTGTAAGATAAATATGATTTCCATCATCAACCAACATTCCACCATGAAAGAAGAGCATCAAAAATCTTATATGATCATCATATCATTCTATACATAATACCATTTTCAATTGCCCCGACACATTAAGAACTCACAACTTCCATGGCCACATGGGTCTATTAATTGAACTGAAATCTCTACAAATCAATGTCTTTACAAATCACTCTCTACACATATATCTTTCGATCGATCTGTGTGTTCGAATACATACAAAAAGTAGAATTAGCAATTTTCAAAGTGCTTGCAATCTCAGTTTTATTTGGTTACCAGCCATAATTAAACTTGCCAACTTCGACAAGTATAAGTTGCCATGCAGCACTTGTTTACAAAAGTATTCAAAATCCTTTAAGACGAGTAAAATGACCATTGAAGTATAGTCTTACAAATTAAATCTCAAAATAAGGGTCATTCTTAATAGTCATTAAAGTAGAAATATTGCAAAAATGTAGATTTGATTATGTAGATGGGTAAGTAGATAAACATGACACAAAACACAAATTTATATGAAGGCATAGATAAGATAAGTGTCTAATAGTAAGGTTGTTAAAGTGGTTAACAAGGTCAACAACGTCACTTAAAATATTTGGAATAAATGGTCTCTTCTTTGTGAGCAAAACGGTTTGAAGTTTTTCATAGTTTTAGGCTTTGAAACTTTAAGTGGCAATGCTATTTTCCGAAACATGTTATAATATACAAAATCAAGAAATAATAAAAGAAATATATTATTTTACTTATAATGAGGATGGTTAAGTTGCATATATATATATATATATATATATATATATATATATATTCTGTTATCCAACAAAAAGATTAATGTGGGGTTGTTTTCTTTCTCCTTTCCTCTTTTTATTAGTAGTAGAAGCTCTAAGCATATCCATACACAATGCTGGGGAATAAAGGAGGATAAAGGGAGTAAGAATTGACAATCAAATTGAACTTACTCATGTTATGTTTGTATATGACATGTTAATGTTTGGAGAAGCAACCTTGGGAAATCTGGCAAATCTGGTTAAAGTTATGGATAACTATCACAGTGCAACAGGGATGGAAATCAATTTGGAAAAGTCGAAACTATCACACAACAAGATTCAAGAGGAAATACTAACTCAAGCCAAGGAGATAATCCCAGTCTCAGCAACTCCTCTATCAGAAGGTTTCAAGTGCCTGGGGTTTCAATTGAAACCAAATGCATATTCATGTAAGGATTGGGAATGGCTATGTAAAAAAATTTAAAACAGGGTTTCCATGTGGACCAACATATTTCTTTCAAGAGGAGGGCATTTGGTACTGTGAAAGTAGAATTGTAGAGCATCCTTGTTTATTGGGCCTCGATATCTTACACACCCAAATGAATTCTATCAAGAATAAGGAAAAAATTGTATGTCCTTCCTATGGACAGCAAGTAAGAAAGCAGAGGGAATTCCATTAGTGAAATGGACCACCATAGTCCACCCCAAGTGCAAAGGAGGTTGGGGGATAAAAAATACTAAGCTCTTTAGCAAAGCTCTGGCATCCAAATCCTTGTGGCACATGATTGAGAATCCAAAGTCCTTGTGGGGAAGAACAATGAGACTCAAATACTTCCCTAATTCCTCAATTGAAGAATGGTTTAGAAAACCGGTCAAAACACACAAGCGAGGATCAATATGCTAGAAATCCTTTGTATTGGCATTTCCCATAATAGGGAACTGGGTAGCATGGCAAATTGGTAATGGGAGAAGTGTCCATATAGGACAAGATCCGTGGGCAAGGTCAGGTGACAACTTCAGACTAATGGATCACTTGATCACTCAGCTAGGAGACAGAGGAGTCAAATTGTTAGCAGATGCAAGCTCTCATACAAAGGGTCATAGAGGAACAATCTGGAAAATGGCACAAGAATTGGGGCTAGAGGAGAATGAAGCAATAGAATGGATCAGATATATAAACCAACTTGGAGAAAACTTCATTCTTTTAACAGAGGACATGGATAAACTAATATGGACATGGAACAGGAAGGATGGAAAGTTCTCAGCTAAACTGGGATACAAAGCAACGGTTCAACTGGAATACCAACAAACAGAATGTTGGTGGTGGTCTCAAATATGGAAACTACAGGCGCCTCTCAAAGCCATCTAAACATTATGGTTGGCCATGAATAAAAAACTTTTAACATGGGAAGCACTACTAAAACGTGGCTTCATGGGGCCTGGAATATGCCTTTTATGCAGAGTTGAAGGAGAAACGTGCACACACCTTTTTTTTAATATAATTATGCAGGCACAGTATGGAAAGAATTCATCCACAAGCTGTATCCTTCTTCCAATTCAGATGAGGACGAGTCTCTTGAGAAGAGATTAAAGCGTTGGTGGGGAAATGAAAGGGAACGAACCCATAAAGCCCTGCCAGCTCTTTTTGTTTTCACTATATGGGAAACAAGAAATGGAGTTGTCTTCAAAAACACTTGGACACCTTTAGAGATAACAACAATTTTTTAATGTAGAAATTGAATGAACATCAAGCGCTGCCCAACCAAAAACCAACAAGAAATATTAAAGCTCCATAAATAGATAAAAACAAACCATGGTGTTTCTTTGATGGAGTCAGTCAAGGAAAACCGCCATTAGGAGGATATGGATGCATCTTATACCTCAATGAGGACACAGTATTTGAGATAAAATTTGCACTAGGGCAGGGCACAAACAACAAAGCAGAACTTGTAGCTCTCTAGGAAGTTCTCAAATTGGATCAGGAAAAACAAGTCCAAAATTTATAGCTCTTTGGGGACTCCAAATTGACAATAGATTGGGCAAATGGAAACATTCAAATAAATTCTCCTCACCTTCAGCATCAGCTAAGAGCCTTAAGAGAATAGATGGTTGCATTCGAGTCAATAACTTCTCAACATATTTACAGAGAGGTGAACACTGAGGCTGACAAACTCTTAAAATTGGCTCTGGCCCTCCCTATAGGCTTAATGGAGGTGACTCATTTTGTGAATAACCAAGAAGTTAGCAAGTATGTAAGCTTGTAAAAACAAACAAGTTGAACAAGAGGATCCTGCTAAGGATAAGAGAATCCCACAAAAAAATTGTGATAAAATGGGGAGCTTTTTTTATGCACTTTATGTATGCTCGTAGAGGACAGCCCATGTTTATTAAGTGTGAATAAATTGATTTTTTTCTTTCAAAAAAAAATATAGACACACACACATATTGGGATAAAGAGGGAGATAAATTTTGCTTTTCCTTTATACTCCTACCCTAATCGATAAGGATGGTTATATGAATAATTTGACCCTATTAAACTATTTTATGTAGAAAATATTGTTTAAATAATTTAATTAAAAAGCATTTTTGAAAATCATAACACAAAACCTTAATCAACAGGGATGGAAGATGAATAGTTTTTTAAACTAATCTAAGTAAGAAAGTTTATTAAATTAATTTAATAAAAAATATTCTTGAAAACCAAAGCACAAAATACAAAAGTGTTCACATATGCACAATTTAACTAATCTAAGTAAGAAAGTTTATTAAATTAATTTAATAAAAAATATTCTTGAAAACCAAAGCACAAAATCCAAAAGTGTTCACATATGCACAATTTAGAACAGGGTTGTTTACAACAAAAAAATATTATTATTGCTAACCATGCAAACAAATTAAAGACAAAAATCACAAATAAAGAAAAATATATAGAAAGCAATAGGAAATAGCCTTTGTTGATAAGTATGTAGATACGAAATACAAATAAAACAGAATCATTTGCTTTAATTTAGCTAATAAAAAGTAAAATGCCAAAATCTCAATTTATGTTAAAGTATATAAGCAATCCATAGAAGAAGTAAAAATGTTAAAATCTCAGTTTATGTTCAAGTACATAAGCAATCCATAGAAGAAATAAGTTCAACATTTGAAAGTTTTCAAAGTATATAGAATATAAGAGAATCAAAGTAAATAGAATGTCAAACTAAGATAAGTGATGAAGTCATAACTTTTAGTGGTGATTATAGACAATATGATAGTTGAAGAAAACGTTGGATCTTTTACTAGAACTCACAAAACTAAAGAAATAGTAATGTATCAATTGTTCATATCTAACAATATCTACATTAAAATGCCATTACACATAAATCCAGTAATAACATTGAGACAACAACTCAATCACCTAAAAAAATGATCCATTATACACGCACCTTGGATAGCATATCATGGGCATAAAAGTAAGGAGGAACATAATTATAATAGAATTGTTGTTAGAGTTTCAATGTTTCCAATATGATTATGTTAAATCCTCGAACAATTCACAATAATCATATGAACTAGGATCACTAAAAGAAAGACAAGCATAGCAACACAATAGACACAAAGTTTTCATATGGGAAACCACAAGGGAGAAAACCCAACAACTTCTTTAGTATAGATTTTGTCAACAAGAACAATACCAAACTAATATAAGATAGCCCCAAAGAAAAAATCAGCTTCTTTTTCTCTCCAACGAACCTCTTCACTCTCTCTCTTGCACAATTGCTTGAGTTGAGTGTGCGTCCAAATGAGAGGCACCCTCTCTATTTATACTCATCAAGTGAGTGACCTTTTTACCTAACTGGGTCGACTTGTCTAGGGAGACTCAAAATAACATTTATATAATCTTTCTTGTGGGTACTATTGACCCAACTTACAACGGAAGGGATACATTAATTCATACAAGAGTTTTACATGACCAAGTACATCAATAACATCTCCCAAAGGAGGTACAACAATAATACAATAAAAGTATGATAAGAATATCTTTCAATGTTACATTCTTCAACATTTGCAACTAGGAAAAGCATCCCCTAGGGGAAATCTTAGTGGTTAATATTTCTCACTTGGATAGCTTCGTTTGTGATAAAAAAATTAACAATTAAAAATAAAAATTTACCACAAATTCTATAAAACACTAGTATATTTGAAGTATTCATTTCCCAAAAAATTGACTCTTATGATAATTTTCATTGAGGAATGCAAGATAGTTGATATTTAGAGAAATAATATTTACCCAATATCTGCACAATAACATGCAAAATGACTTGATGCAATTTTATTTGCTTATAAAATTCACATATGCACAATTCGAGACAGAGCGAGAAAACAATGGTTCCTTCCCTTTGCTCTCCTACCCTAACTGGCAAGGATGGCCAAATGAAGAATTTGGACCTATTATACTAAACCAAGTACAAAATGTTGTTTAATTACTTTAATTGAAAAGCATTCTTGAAAATCATTGCAAAAAACCCTAATCAATAGGGAAGAAAGAAGAAGAATTGGGCCCTATTAAACTAATATAAACATGATTCAATTTTGTTTAAACAATATAAGTGAAAAGCATGCTTTAAAATTGAAGCACAAAAAACTAATCGATTGGGATGGACAAAGGAAGAACTTGACCCTATTAAACCCATAATAAACGTAGAAAGAAAAAAAAATTAAACAAAAAAGGAGAACTACAATACATGGTTTTAGTGAAACTGTTGAGGTCAATATGAATCTTGCTATGAACTAGAGATGGAAGAAACGAATGTGTAGCCAAAATCAAAGAAAAATGTTGGAAGTGAATAATCGAATTGGAACCATTGATAGAAATACTATATATAGATTGGGAAATAGACTATATAGGTAATTAATGGGTGTTAACTTATGTGATTGAGTCAGCAGAGGTAGCGTATGGCCGAAGGGATGGACAACACAAAGATGCAATAAAGAGAGTAGGTGGGCCAAGGTGACATGGAGGAAGGCAGGGATAACACAGAGGGGCATTCAATATTCGTCGAGAGGAAAAGCAATAATGAGGGTTGATTTTCAAAAGACCATCCAAAGAAATAGAGGCCTTTGATGGTTGATGGCAAGGGTTTTAAAACAATGAGAGCTGGAGTTGGAGATTCAATAGGATATCCCAAGGTGGAATCGATGGAAAATGACACAACCATGTCCCATCCGTTGATGACAAGGGTTTCAGAACAATGAGATTTGTATTAGGAGATACAATGGGCTATCCTGAGGTGGAATTGGTGAGCATGATGTAGACATGTCCCATCCATTGATGGCAAGGGTTCAGAACAGTGGGATTTGGAGATAAAGAGGCGACAAGCTCTCTGAAGGTGGAATAAGTTGACATGCAAAAATGCATCCATGTCCCATCCATCAATGGAAAGGGTTTCAATACAACAGGATTGGATCCAAAGAGTCGATGAGCTATCATGAGGTGGAATCTATAGGAATTGATGGCAAGGGTCTCAGAACAATGAGATTTGGAGTTGGAGAGTTGATAGTCTATCCCAAGGTGGAATCGATGGAATACACAAAATTGTGTCCCATTCGCAAAGGTTTCAGAACAATAGGATTTGGATTTGGAGAGTCAATGGGTTATCCCGAGGTGGAATTGACGAGCACAAATGTAGTAATGCCCCATTCATTGATGTTAAGGTTTTTAGAACAATAGGAGTTGGAGCTAATAAAGAAGCAATGGGTTATTTGAAGGTGGAATTGATGTAGCCATGTCCCATTCGTATATGGAAAGGGTTTCAAAATAATGGGAGTTGGAGCCAAAACGTTGACTATATATCCGAAGGTGGAATTCACAGGCATAGATGCAACCATGTCTTATTCATCGATGGAAAGGGTCTCAGAAGAAGAGAGAAGAGAGAGGCTACATGGCAAAGTATGAGCAACCACACCAATTTGACTTGGCTTGGGTTTATATATGATTTGGGGAACCTTAGAAGGCTAAGGATGTTTATAAAATAGAGGAATAAACTAAGATAATGGCTTTATTTCATTTGATTAATTTGGGTTTGTGAAGAGAGAGCTAGTGGATGACTAGTTCCTTGCCTTAGCCAATTTCAAGAGTGAAAGATTCCCATCCTAATTGGTGATTTGGAGAGGCCACTCAGGTATTTCAAGGATATTCAATGGAGTCATAATTTACAGGTTCAAGATACATGAAGCTCATGGACATCTCAATATCATCTTGTTCTTCCATTCATCTCAAGTTTTCTCACCATATTTCAACTCTATGGAGTGGGGCGCACTTGGTGAGCTATCCATCTCTTTGAGGGAGCCTCTCTTGCTCCATTATTATGTATTCTGATGTAAATGTTTTGTTCTTTAATTTTATAAATATCTCAGGTTCAAAGGCCAATATATCTCATGTATTAGTGTCCAATATTGAAGAAACAGTGCCATTTCCCCAATACCTTGTTGTAAACTCTTGCAATCTTGATGGAATCGAATATATGTGTGCACCATTGATCATTTATGAATGAATGAACTGTCATTAATGTCTACTAATGGTTTCATTTTCAGTAACTGAGAATATGTGGCTATTGGGTCGAATTTCATATCATTTGGAGCAAACTACATCTCATTTCCCCAAGGGTCGAAAACTAGTTTTTATATCTGATTGAAGGAAGTGATAACATCCATGGGAGTTTGATTGGTTATGTATATGAGTCTCTGATAATATATTCTAAATATTCCCTTCTTCAATTTGATAATTTTAGTGGGTTTCATCACACTTGGGAAGCCATTTCTATCATTTACCCTTGGGGGATTTAAGCCCCAAAATTGCTAGTTAAAGCATCTATCTTATTCATAATTTGATATAGACTTGTAGGAGTAATTAGAAGGCCATAATACATCCCCAAAAAATTATAATTAAGTTATTATATCACTCATACACCTTCTGGTACATTTCGAGATCATTTATAGCTATTTGGAGTCATCTACCATTGGGGGTTGGAACCTCAAAACTACTAGTAAATTCATGGAGTTCTATTGGATACCTATTCGACCCAAAAACCACATATGATGATTCAAATATACTTTAATTAATTTTTTATAACAGATCCAAGTATCATACCCACAATTATTGAAGGTTGTACATTGCTGTGAAGAGATTTGTTCTAGGACCCAGGGGGGATTTCCACCTCCCAAATTGACTAGTCTTGTCCCGAAAATTCTTCCCTTGCAAATTGCAGACCATGGTTGGGTATATCAGTTTATTATATGTATTATAAATGTACTAATATGTCCCATCACCCCTCTTGACCTTCCTCACCAAGTTTGAAAGCAATTGGAGGAATTTTGGAATCAATTGAATCCATATAACTAGAGTTGTAAGAGGATGAATTTGAGTACATTGTGAAAGAATTGAAGAATTGGTCATTTTAATAAAATTTCAAAAAGGGGGCATTACAGTGGTATCAGAGCATGGTCTTGGAACCTATTGAAGTTATGGATGGTATAGATGAATTGAATAAATTCATTAAGTCATGTCGTGATTATATGACCAGGTAGGTTAAGCAAGCATTTGAATTGATGGATAGCCAATTTATGGGTAGAAGTTTCCATCATGAAGAGACACATAAGACCATTATTTTGAAGACCTTAATGATTGGTTGAAGGAAGTTATGAAAAATAATTCAAATAAGAACTCATTAAGGAATAATCATCATCATCAATGCACAAGTAGGAAGGAGACCAAGGAGCTACAAATTTTCGTGGGTGGTGAAGAAGAAAAAGCATTACATCAAGAGGATCGAAAGTCACTCCCAAATGACTTTGAAAAATATGAGGTAACATCACATGAGAAGGAAGAAGAATACCTTGAAACTATTGAATATCATTCTGAAACAACTTCTACTATGGACATGGACCAAAGGGCATCTACGAATGGATGTTTGAACTATGAAGGAGTACCTAATGATGGATGCTCACAACTCTATGTTGGTGACATAGAGATAAGATCTAAATTTTTTGCTGTAATCCAAATTTCTCATGAGCATAAAGATGAAGACCTTGTAGCAGCAAATGAAGAACCAAGATCAACTTCCCCATCACCACTTGAGCTTCAAGGAGTTCATCAAATCTAGAATGAAGAAGAAGAGGAGGTTCACTCCCATGAACCATCCTTCATTGAAGGATCCCTGAAAATGAGTGAGAGGGATATCCAAGAATCCCTTAAGATACTCCATTACACTTAAGCATTAGTGTCAAATTCTTGTTGGAGAGCTACTTCATTGGAGGAAACATCCTTCCTTGAAGACATGGAGAAGATTCAAAGAGAAATGTGCCACATCAAAGGTGATTTCATGTCTTTGATTTTTTATAGAAAGAATTTTTTTGAGCTTATTTAATTTTTACATGATGCATACTTGAAGAATAATGAGGATAATCTTAAGCTCACAATTCAAAATGAGCAACTTCTTGAAAAGTTGCAAGATGCTTGTTTTCCCTCCAATGTTTCAGATTGTCAAATGGTAGATTGTTTGGAGGATTCTCATGACATGGAGGATAATTAGAAATGTGGAAATTTGAATGTGCTTGATGTGTTTGAAGTTGAACTTGAAGAGTTTCAAACACTTGATATGGTGGAAGAGGAACTTGAATTGTCTCTTGATGAAGGTTATGCAATGTTTAAAGGAGAGCATGATTCCTCTACATTGGAACCAACCTATGACAAAGGTTTCACACTTTTGAACGAGTTGCATGATACTACCCATATGGATCCTTACCATGATAACTTCTGCACTTTTTGATCATTTGGGTGAGTTAGTTCATTCTCCTACATCCTACAATTCTATGTTTTGCAGCATTAGTCTCAATGAAGTATGGGTGAAAGGGTTCTTTTTGATGGTGCCACATGAGGAGTATGGAACTCCTAGATTTACTTTCTATGATGACATGGTTGGAGCACACTCTTATTCACATTTTCAGCAGCATCCTTTGTTACTTTATGATGATGCACATCTACATGGATGCACCTATGATATGCATTTGAATCACTTGAAGACTCGTGGTTTTTCTTGCTCAACACTTGGTTCATTTGATGTTGGAGGAACTTCATCCAACACTGGGGTGAATAGATTTATGATTGGAGAAATTTTTAATTGCCAGCCACATACTTTGTTATATCTTTATGATTCTCTCATTCATGGATGTATTGATGAAACTTCTTTCAGCCACTTGAAGTCTTCATGTTTTATTTACTCCTTATTTGGTTCATATTTTGGTGGAGGTTCTTCATTCACTTCTTGGATGAAAGAAAAAATGGTTGATTATTATTTTGATGCATATTACATTATTTGGGAGCAGCATTATAGGACATGGGATCCTCACCTATGTCATTGGAACATATTTGATTGGTCACTTGAAGCATGTATGCACTTGGAAAATAGTAGTCTACTCACTTGGAGGTATAAGCACTACAACAAAAATTGGATTTAGCGTCTCTTTTTGCATCCTTTTTTGCGTCTAGACCATCTTTCAGTGTATTTTTCTTCATTTTTTGGACAAAATGGCGCAATTTCACGGGTTGGTGCTATTTTAGGTGTTTTTTGCATCCCTTTTCTAAATCTGGCGCAAATTGCAATGTAATTTGCACCTAGTTATGCGCCAGGTTTTGCATCAGGTTTTATGACATGTTTTGAGCCTAGTTTTGCACCTAATTTTGCGCCTAGTTTGTACATCTACTCTTGTTGCGCCCCCTTTTACGTCCATGTTTGCCTCAACTTTTATGCCCTTGTTTTAATCCACTTTTGCATCCTTTTTTACATCCACTTTTGCATCCACTTCTGCTTCTTTTTTTGCATCCCTTCGTGCGCCAAGTTTTGCATCAAAGTTTACATCCTATTTTGAGTCTAGTTTTGCATCTCGTTTTGTTTCAGCCATTTTTGCATCCACTTTTTCGTCCATTTTTCACCCACATTTTAATTTCTTTCTGCATCCCATTTTTCATCCATGTTTACGTCTTTTTTTGCATCCACTTTTGTCGCGTTCCAATTCACACCCATTTTTGTGCCTACTTTTACACTCACTTTTGCTTCAACTTTTGCATCCACGTTTGCATATTTTTTTGCATCCAATTTTACATCAGTTATTGCATCCCTTTATGCATCCACTTTTGCATCGGGTTTTGCATTGGGTGTTACGACTACTTTTGCATCTAGTTTTGCATCTACTTTTGTTGCATCCACTTCCTCATCCAATTTTTTATCCAATTTTACATCCATGGTTGTATCCAATTTTGCACCACTTTTTTCATCATGTTTTGCTTCCACGATTGCATCATTTTTCGCATCCACTTTTGCATCCCATTATGTGCCCACTTTTGTGCCTACTTTTGTTGCATCCATGTTTGCATCCTTTTTTGCATCCATGTTTTTATCCACTTTTGCATCCAGTTTTACACCCAAATGTTGAACATAACAATGAGGATAATGATTATGATATTGAGGATGACTACGATGATGATGATAATGTTGTTGATAATGAGGAGAACGATGACAATGATGAGGATAAGGATAATGACAATGATTATGATGGAAATGAAATGAATGATGATGAGGGTGATTATGAGAATGACAATGATGATGAATACAATGAGAATGATGATGATGACCATCTTAAAAAATAAGTTGTTATTTGTCATGCATAAATTGTATGTGTCCTCCATGACCCTTTTCCACTAATCACATATTTTGGGTAGATTTATTTCTTATGCCAAAGGTAATGATGAATAACTGATGAAAATGTCAATAATCATGATGATGATGATGTCAAGGACAATGGTGATGATAATGATATGAATGATGGTTATGCCGATGAAGATGACTATTGTGATAATCATGGTGATAATGACAAATATGACGACGATGATGATCATCATCATCATTTCCATCATCGTCATCATCAAAAACATCATCACTATCATTGTCATCTAGTTCATCATCGTCATCATTTAAAGCATATGGGATATGTTTACCACTTAAAGCATGCATAACAAGTGGGATACGGTTACAATTTTAAGCATGCATAACTTATAACTATGATTGAGCACATTTTAATGTTGGAGATTGTAGTGAAACTGGGTTTATTTACCTCTACCAACACTTCCCTATAAGGATCATCATCATCATCATTTCTCGTGTCATTCTCATTTTCATCGTAATTGTCATTGTCATCATCAACAACAACATTGTCATCATCATTATCATATAATCACATAATTGTGAATGCCATTATCATCAAATAAATTACATTTATTGTGTTTACTTTAGCACCCCAAATCAATTACATTTATATTATCCTTATGCTAGGTTGTATAGGTGCAAAACTAGGTGGTTTATATCATTATTTTCAACTTCATCATCATTTCCATTGGCTTCATCATCATTACCTATATCATCATTCATCTCATCATCATCGTCATCATTTTCATCATTGTCATTGTCATCATCAACAACAACATTGTCATCATCATAATATAATCACATTATTGTGAATGTCATTATCATCTAATCAATTACATTTATTGTGTCCACTTTAGCACCCCAAATCAGTTAGATTTATATTCTCCTTATGCTAGGTTGTCTAGGTGCAAAACTAGGTGGAGGAATGAAAATTATCAAAACCCTTTGGCATCGTTTCTCATGGATTTCTTGGAATTTTGGATTTGTTAAGGATTGAAATATATTCATTCACTTATGCTATTGTTTTATATTATATTTCATAGAATCCCTAATGATGAAAATTCATATGGTTAATATTTTAGAAACCTATAGTTAAAGGGTGGTGAAATGTTTTTTTTTTCTTTAAAATCCATTTGAAATTTGAAATTTCTACATTGCTGACTTGGCAAATTACTTATGTAGGGATTGTGGGTTTCCCTTGTGTTGTGGCTGATGTCGGCCAATGTCACATGACCTTAAGAGTCGAGATGAACTTGAAAGGCGCTCAAGTTCAAGAAAATATTTGGTATGTTGTATGGATGTGACACTTAGTATCTAGGGATAGCCATGACCCTTACTATCTCATGACATGTATAGACCCTTCCATCTTTAGTATTTAGGATATCCAAACATTCATTTCCCAAGTTGTACAAATGTTTTACCTATATTTATTTATTTTTTACAATTATTATCACATAAATAACCACATGTTCAAGAACATTAATAAGGATAAATTAACTAACCCTTTACTATGAGTTTTTTTTCCTTCTAATTCAAAAAAATTATTTTCACATAACTAACCATATATTTAACAATTTTAGCAACAATAAAATAACTTACACTTACAATGGCTTATTTTCTTTTTTCCTTATATTAAAAAAAGACTAATCAATCTAAAACAACTCAAAATTCTTTCTTAAACACTCCACTCCAATAATATAGTAAAAATAATAAAAACATTTAGATCTCTTCAACATTAACCCTAAACAATTACATTTAACATAGCTAAAACTTATAATGAATATTGTTTTTAATGTAAATAAAAAAAACATTACTTCAACGTAAAGCATTACCACTTGATCTTTATTAATTAATCATATTACACCCTTAGGATTAAAGCAATCTTACATAGTGATGGTGCACATGTTTATAAATATTACAAGTAACCATCTCTATGTTGGACTATGAAAAAACGCAATTCAATATAAGTTAAAACTTAATATATGTTATAGATTTTAGTTTAGCTATATATAAACATGAAAATATAAGATTTATGTAATAAATTTAAATGTAAGTAAACAAATGACGTTAAAGTGGGCAATATATTCCTGACAAGTCCCTATAAGAGGGACCCCTTTTAATCCAATGTGGCAAACACAACCTCCAAAAGCTTGTGCTTCCAAGACAAGCCTAGAAAGTTGGTTTAAATCAAGGGTGTAAGGCTTGACCTACTTGAATATCCATAAATAAAGCAACAAAGGTGGGAACCACCTTCACGTGCAATGTAAATAGTGTGCACTTCTTAATGAAGCACATACTTTAAAATATAAACTTTGGCATTAACGCCAAACAATTCCATTTATGGATACAGCTTCAAAACCATCGATACCAGTAGCAACCAAAAATATGAATATTCAGAATCCGTCGTCATTGCTATTCAAGGAAAACCATTAACAAAACCAACTAGAAAACTCCATGACACCAAAAATTCCAATAAAATTCCATGGAGATGGGAGAAGGCATTGCACATTTTGAATCTTCTCAACCAGCGATACTCTGTAGAAGACTCCATTAATTATTGCAGGATTTTAGAGATTTTCATCGAGGCGAGAGCATTGGCAGAAGGAAAACGCGTCCATGGTCACATGATAAAAATTGGGTTCCAACCTGATGTTTGTTTGGCTACTAAGCTTGTCAGCATGTATGCCAAGTTTGGTTGTATTGAGGATGCACGCCAAATGTTTGACAAAATGCATGTGCACAATTTGGTTTCATGGACTTCTATGATAGTAGGATATGTGCAACATTGTTATGGAGGAAAAGCTTGGGTACTCTTTTCCTTGATGCTAGAAGAGGAAAAAAGGATGAATCAGTTTACAATTGTCAACATTCTACGGGCATGTGCGAGCTTGAAATAGGGTAAACAGGTGCATTCCTATTGCTTTAAAACTATATTTTATATAGTTTATCTATTTGTTGTGGGATTATTTCTATGTATGCAAAATGCGGAAATTTACAGAGTGCCCAACAGATGTTACAGAATGCATGAACCAAATGTCGCTATTAGGGAATGCAATCGTACCCAGTTATGTGAGGCATAGGTTTTCGTAACAAGCGTTTAATATATTTAGACAAATGCAACCAATGATTTACAGAGTGCCCAACAAATGTTACATAATACATGAACCAAATTTCCCTATCAGGGAATGCAATGATACCCTGTTATGTGAAGCATAGGTTTGCGTAATAGGTGTTTAAAATCTTTAGACAAATGCAAAAAATGGGATTGAAACCAAACCAAGCCACCTTTTTAGTGTTCTAGATGCTTGCACTGGGATGACCTCATTGGCATAAGGCAAGCAAATCCACACCCACCTTTTGAGAAGAGGATTTGAATCTAACATTATCGTGGGAAATTCAATTGTTGACAAGTATACTAAATGTGGGAATATGGAGTATGTACACCAGTTGTTTGATAAAATGTGTGAACAAGATATATTTTATTGGAGCAATATGGTTGTAGACTATGGTAGGTTTGGGAGAGGCAGGGAGGCGATAGAGGTATTTCAAAAAATGCAGCAGGCTGGTATGAAGCAAAATCATATTAATTTTTTGGGGGTTCTTGTTTCTTGCAGCCACACAAGCCTAGTTGATGAAGGTTTGCATTACTTTGATTTTATGAGACACCATCATTACATTACCCCACAGGCCGAGCATTATTCCTGCATGATGTATCTACTTGGTCATGCTGAGCACCTTGATAAGGCACTTAATGTGATAAGAAAGATGCCATTTGAAACAGATGTTGCTTTGCTCGGTGCTTGTAGAGTGTATTCAAACATTGAAATAGTAATAATTGCAGTTGAACTGGTTTTTAAGCTCAACCCTCAATGTGTCAAACATTTGTGTTAACTAAATCCTTCAACTGCACAAGTTATATTTGTGTGTACATGCATATGACAGCTTCTACAATATACATATATAACTTTTTTTAATTCTCAATGAATGACTTCATATCACTTCTAACCATTAGCAACCAATAGATGAAACTAACCACAATAACTATTACCCAACTAATTCTTATTATTTTTTGCCATCAAGTCATATTAACTTATAAACATTTTAAGTACATTGCACAAGGTAATGAGTATAGAGACAAGAATCAACACATTAATTTAGATTATGAGTTCTAAACATAGTAATTGAATGATTATTGCAGCCAAATAATAACGAAGCATTTTAAAGTGGGACATAAAAACCATGATTGTTTAAATATGAATTACATATCCGACTATAAACTTAGAAGTATTCATTCACATTATAATATGCATCTAGGTCTTCCAATGTTTCCTCCTCAATGTTCATATGTTCTTGCAAGTACCTAATATTATTCTTGCTACACCATCCTACTAAAGTGGTATTGTAATCATCCTCATCTTCACTTTCATCATATTTTGTATCAATGAAATTTGTTTCCACATCGGTTACATGAATGCCACTAGATCAATTTTCATCATTGCTTTTGATATCATCCATATTATCTTCCTCCATAATATCATCTTCATCCATGATATCATCTTCTGAAGATGCACCTATGACCTTGCTTCTCCATATTGCTAAAGGAATATTGCCATCATTGTCATCTTCACATTCCTGTACTAGATCTTCTTCAACTTGAACATCATCATGGATGCCAATTTGTTCTCCCTCAACTATATTTGGTTGGTCATCATTGGTTTTCTCAGTATTGATTGAAGCATCTTCGAAAACATGTCTTAATCTTGGATCATAATGAATGACAAATATCCATTTTGGATGATGATGATGAATACAATGAGGATGATGATGTTGATCGTCTTAAAAAATAAAGTTGTTATTTCTTATGCATAGCTTGTATGTGTCCTCCATGACCCTTTTCCACTAATCACATCTTTTGGGCACATTATATTTCTTAGCGGTCCTACACCTTGGCACATCTTGGTAAGTTATATAATATTTTTGCAGGTCCTCAACTTGTGATGTATTTTTTAGCACTCCCAGGGCCTTCAAAAAGCTCATGATATTTTCTAGAAAGCCAATGCCAAACACAAATGATAACATCAGGTTTCCTAAAATCCTGAAAACCATTAAGTCTGTTGAATTATGAATGGGATCTAAATTCTAAATTTTGTATATGAAGTCTGTGAATTTTGAATAGGAGCAAAAATTCTACATTTTGCATATGAAGTCTGTGAGGTTGGAACCACTCTCAAACAATTAAGGAAAGGAGATTGTCACTTTTACTTTAAGAATTTAACATTGCCATTTAATATTACTGGCATCAATGTCACTTGTACAAAATTAGTAAAATAAATAAATAAATCCATGTCTAGCCTCTACACGTCCGCTATGGGCATCTTTGGATTAACTTGGTTGAGTCGATGTGGAGTCGGTTCGTTTGACCAGTTTGGTACTGAACCAACTCATTCTCTGGGCTGAGTTTTGTCTCGGTTCAAGGCTAATGATGTTTAAACCGGTTAACTCAATTGGTTTCAGTCCTGAGTTGACCAGTTTTTAAAACTATGGATGTTGCAAGTAACCATGACTGAGTGAATTGACTGCACATGATTTATGTCAAATCCTAGGCCAAGGATTATTGCAAAACCAAAATGTATGGTTAAGAGATTTAATCTTTCCATATAAAGCACATATGGTGAGAATATAGTACCCAATTGTTGGTCATGAGAAACTCGGAGAAAGTATTTGTAGAGATAAACATGCCAGCAACCAACAACAACTTTTGTTCTAGTTTATCATCGTCATCATTGTCATCTAGGTCATCATCATCATCATCATTTAAAGCGAATTGGATATGGTTACCATTTAGGTGCCAAACTAGGTGCACTTAGCACTTAGAGTAGCATCCCAAATCAAATACAATTAAATCATCCGTATGCTATGTTGTATAGGTGCAAAAGGAGGCACATCCTATCAGGATGATGATAAAGTGGACATAAATTGCATCCACTTTAGCAGCCCAAGATAATTACATCTATATTCTCCTTACGCTAGGTTGTCTAGGTGCAGGACTAGGTGCATTATATCGGGATGACACTAAAGTGGATGAAAATTGTGTCCACGTTAACATCCCAAATCACTTACATTTAAATTTTCCTTGTGATAAGTTGTCTAGGTGAAAAACTAGGTGCATCATATTAGGATGACGCTACAGTGTACTCAAATTGCAGCCATTTTAACATCCGAAATCAACTACATTTGAATTATTCTTATGACTTTTTGTCTAGGTGCATTTTGCGTCCACTTTAGTGCCAATTGTTGGGTCAATTTCAAAATATTAACCCAAAAAAGCAATCTCGACCGACAGGGTTAAAAGTAACTATGGTATTTATAACTTCCCTAACCAAAGCCTATTGAAATGAGAGGCTAGATGTTTATTTTTTACCTTGACACTCTTATCGTGTTTCAAATAGAGAAGTTCAACAATGACTAAACATAATAGCTTTGATAATGAAAGAACACATGTAATCATTAAACCGAATTGTTTTGAAGAAGACAATATATAAAAGTGGATTCTAAAGTAGCCAAAAGATGAGTGAAACCATTTAAGAAACCAAAGTGGTATGTGAAGAGAGATCAATATTATGGTGTATAATTATAATGCATTATAAGAGTGAAGATTCAAATATCGATACAATAAGAAGTTGCACAACAAGATCATGTAAAACTTTTTTCAACGAAAAAAAACAACAATATTCTATTCAAGATCATGTAAAACTTATGAGAACTACATTACCATAAAAAGGAAATTGCAATGAATGTTGCATTGATGGTTAGTATGATATGCACAAATAAACCATAAAATTTTGAAGAATCCATAAACAAATAAAAATTGCATATGCAAACAAAGGTTGATTTAATAAATTTATTTCAAGACGAGAAGATGTTTTGATGAACGTAGATGCATAATATTGCAATTTTTAATATGGAATAATGAACAACTACAAACAAAAATCGTATGAAAAACCAAAACTCTGTTTCAAAAATCCCTTCTCCCACGTTTCCTCCTCACTTCTTGCATTCTGCAACTAAAGGAAAAATCCATGCATATTCAGGGTTTCTTCCTCACTTCTCGTGTTCTGCAACTAAAGGAAAAATCCATGCATATTCATAGTAACCTTTGATTCAAGCAACCTTAGTCACAAGAAATCTTTTGATTCATAGTAAATGGCGATGAGAAGGAAATATCTTTCTTTTCTTCGGGAAAAGAACTCAGAAGAACAGAGGTAAGGAAATTGAATTACTACCCAGTAGAATAATAACCATGAAATCTCATTTTATTTTTCAATGAAATTGAATGCTAGTATATATTGATAACATCTGGGGATTCTTGCATTGCAGGTGAAAGGGTTGTCACGAAATCTGGAGGCCTCAAGGTGCAGCGGGAAAAGGGTGAAAGGCTTCAATGGAAAGTTTTCTTCTTCTTCTGCATGTGTTTCGGAGTTTCATATTTTTAAAGTGTTGTATGGCAGTATGCATTTTTGCAAAAAACTATGTTTTTCTTGTGTGAAAACTAATTTTGATTATGGGTTCAAGCATGCACCCATATTAGCAGCTAAATAGAAGACACATTTACTATTCCAAGCTCCCATCAAAACTTGAATCTGTACCTGTAAGACAAACACATAGCTATCAGCATCACCAGCATTCTAAACCGTCATGGATTCCTTATAAGTATCCCCTTATGAGTATTCCCTTTGATTCTATAGCTTGTTCGATTTCGAACTCTCCAACAGGTTAAAATCCAACTCCAGAGCCTTGAATCGCCCTTTCAATTAAAGATTGAGAACACCAGTAATCAATAATGGTAACATAGTCTCAGAACCACCAAAACTTAAAGAACGACCCTTTCCCCACAACATTTGAGTAAGCAGCTTCGTCAATTAGAGAACCATAACCCATTGTTTCATTATCCCCAAAAAACTCCAACTTATCATTCCCTAGGTAGGCGGACCAGTGACAAATTGAGTGCTACTCCAGAAGCAAACCTGTCATAAATGGGGCTTAGCCGTTTTATATCTAGTAGAGCAGTTTATCTCATTGACCCAGGACTAGTTCATACTTTGGAGCTACAGAACCAAGAATTGTTCAGTGCATGACATATCCTTGAATTCCAAATAACGGATTTTTTTATTGTGGTAGTATTTTCGCTTATGTTTTCACTCACTCAGCTTGTTCTGACTGCCCATGTTATTAGAAATATGACCAGCAAAACTGATTCATGTTCCGTTCCTGTTTTCATTTTCATTCCCCTTTATGATTCCCAAAAACTCTCTCTAGCCCCATTTCTTATTCCGTCCTTGTTTCCGTTTCTGTTTCCTTTCTGGTAATAAAGATGGATCAAATGCCCCATTGGGAACTTTCTTGGGATTCTGAGTGCCTTTCATTGTGCACCCAAATCAAGCTCTGTTTTTGGAGTAATTGTGACCACCGTATCCCTTAACGTCTACCTTCTCATGGATGTTAGTATTGTGTGGATGTGACCAATTCACACCTTCACCCTTAACCCTATCCTCATGCATGCACAATGATAGACTCTGGACAAGACCTCACAAGTGAGATTCAGTTAGTCTCATTCACTGATGTGATATTGAAACACTCTAAAGTGTCTATAGAAAGCAGGGACGCCCTACAAAAACTAGAAGGCTGTAAGTTAAACCCTCTAGCCCCATTTCTGGGATTTGATTATTGGCACTTGATTCCATTTGTCCAAATAAACTACTATACCATCATAAAATGTCATAAATATGATATCTATTACTACACCATGTTTCATGATCTCTTATATTTATTTTACAGAAATAAGGATTTACATTACTCAGAAACAAGGGTGCATACACACCCATTATCAAGCAGTACATAAACGATAATCCTGGTAACCATGAAATACTCCACATTCTGAATTTATTTTGAATTCAAATGCTTTCAAAGCGGATTCTAAGTATTATATAAAGAAACTGACAAAAACGTGATGGGTGGATTGTAGTCATTCGCTGCTTCGGTTGTCTTAACAGTAAACTTCGATAAGTTCAATGTCCCAGGGCTTGGACAATCCGACAGAGTTGAGTTTCCATTCAAGCCATCGATTTAATATCATTTATGTTTTCGATCATTGTTGCCTCAAGCCTAGAGAGGCAATGAAAGACAGAGCTGATAAAGTTTGTGGGATCCTCCAGTGAGTTCTGAACTGATGGCAGTTCTTTCACTATATGATCTGAGTTGATCTTTGTGAGCAAATCTAAATCAATAT
This sequence comes from Pseudotsuga menziesii, assembly GCA_001517045.1. NCBI lineage: Eukaryota > Viridiplantae > Streptophyta > Pinopsida > Pinales > Pinaceae > Pseudotsuga > Pseudotsuga menziesii. The sequence goes on along the minus strand of LPNX010802854.1, from coordinate 42,250 downwards.
AAGCTACAAATTCATGTGAGAATTATAAAAGAATCTCATATTATATAGAGAAACACTCGTGAAAGTTTGAGGTATATATTAACTCTGGGAGAGACATTTGTACTGAATGTCATTGAATATTGCACAATCTCTCTTAAATCTGGAAGCCAATATTAAAAGCCTTGAGAATTCTTAAAGACTCTCATATTATATAGAGAAACACTCGTGAAAGTTTGAGGTATATATTAACTCTGGGAGAGACATTTGTACTGAATTTCATTGAATATTGCACAATCTCTCTTAAATATGGAAGCCAATATTAAAATCCTTGGAAGTTTCTTTGCGTATTAAATTGCTTATACACCCACTTCATAATGTTCCATAGCTCCCAAGTGGTGGAAACAAAATGAGAAGTCGGTCTGCCTGAGTGAGGTTCTTTTGCTGCCCCATTGCTTGGTCTTGAGAAACAGATATCAATGTCTGAATTTGATTCCTGGGAGCGATCTTCTGGGCCTGGTTACAATTTCTTCTTTTACTGAACATGTAACTATTCTTGCAACAAAGACACAACCAAAGAAGTTAGTTCTAATCTAGTTTTATTGTGTTTGGATGGTCAAAGGTATACTTATCTTCTCAAGGGCCAGCAAGATTTGTGACATGCAAGAATTATGCATCTTTTCAGCTTTTGCAAGCTGTGAATAGAATGCTACATGCACAAGTACATAGGGTCGTTCGCTAGCAGTTGCTACTATTCTGTAACAACTATAAGTGGGCAAGCAGGCTTGATCCAATGGGTGGACAATCTTATAAGCATGTATAGTGTATTCATGTATTCAAATCTTGGCAGCAGCATGCACAGTATGCTCATTTTACAGCAGCATGCACAGTATGCTCAGTTTACATCTACTGCTAGTGGTACTACAACTGCAAACACTCCCATCCCACCTGTTCCACGTCCCAGTGATATGTTCTATGGGAAGATTATTCCAGCACTAAAATAAAAAGGTTTGCGTAAAGTCATTTCAGGATGGGATTGGCCACAAGAAGTAAAAAGAAAGGTTCTCTTGGACCTTATGAAAGAGACTCCTAGTCAACTACTTTATCCAGAAATTTGGTGTGCAAGTGAAGCGTTCCAAACATTTAGTTCAAAATTACAGAGGTATGGTCACGATTTCTTTAGTAATTATTGATTTTTATTGGATTGTACTATACTTGTTTCATGATTTTGCAACGTCTTCATGTTTTTGCAACATCTTATTTGATGAATCATATAGTTATATTTAAATGGACAGGTCATTAAACTTATTGCAGGCTAGATTTCTTAAAAAATATTGGGTACACTTGTAAAGATTAATTTGATTCGCTGATATAAAATCTGGAACAAGCTTCCAAACTTAGTCTTATAGATAAATTATCGATAAGACTCGTATGTTTTTCCTTTGAGAATTTAGAACTAATATGAATTGCCAAAATATATTTGAAGATAAGTTTGCTAGAAAAGTGGAACTGTAGAATTCGTTTGACCAAAAATATCTGCTTAAAATGTGCTCTACGACCTGTTTGTTGAAATCTTCCAACTATCTTTCTCCTTGTCATGTTTCCTTTTCTTTTGGCCCTACAAAGGAGAGAAGAGGAAATGCAAGAGGTATCTGAGACTCGTCCAGGTCGCCCTCTATGAGTGCCTGAAACATAATAGATCTGGAACATTGATTCAAGCAATTTGTTGTTCCATGACACAAGTTTATGTTTCCTATTCGTAGTTCCTGAGTTTAAGGAGATGATAGAGATGGGATCAGTGGTAAGAACAGGCGAGGTATCCCTCAGCAATATTTGAGCACTTTCTTTGTGTTTTCGGAGCCTTGATCAATATGCATATTTGGCTGAGATAATTTAATAAAAAGAAGCTCAATCCCTTTTAACCCATGAAAAACTTCCTACAAGCATCGGGTCAACAAGATGATAGAACAAGGATTTGCATTTGATCATCAAAGCACCAATATCAATCTCTCCAAGAAGAGAAGCATGATAAATGCCCTTTCCTGATTTTCACTTGCATTCATTGACAAACCACCTGCAATAACTTCAAATGGTCAATCTTTTCACAGGAATAAATATATTGATTGGATGTCACAACAGGGGCTTCCTTTTATTGAGTGAATATGGAGATATAACCAAGAAACCCGCCAGAAGTCTCCAATATCAAAACCTGAGCATTCAGAATCAGTATATGGGCAATGTATGAGCTCATTTGATAGTAGGACATGCTTACTATGCATGCAATGGGAATTATCAATTATAATTGTTTATATTAATAATTCCTTTTATGCATAATTAACGCGTAGTGCAATATATAACCTGTGGGTTTTGTGGGCGAAAAATATTTTACATGCAGTGCGGAATTTAATGCAACAGTCGTCGCACTGTGGATCATTGGATCTCAACTTGTTTGAGATCCAAAGTCCCACGGTGTGATGACCATTGCATTAAATGTCGCACTGCATGTAGAGTATTGTTCTCTGATTCTGTGGACGTGCTTTCCTTCGACACTCTTGACACTAAATTAATTCTTGGTGGAATACTTGTTGATGGAACTCAGTGATGACTTGGAGTGTGGATTTGGAATTAAGACTTGATTGAGTGCAAGACTCGACATTTTGCCAAAATAAATATGAAAAGTTATCATTTAAATATGCTAGTAACTTAGTGAGCTTATTTAGTAACTTGTTTATTTTTCTATCAGAAGTTGAAAACTTACTGTGAGACTTGGCAAGAGATCAAAAATTTAACATGGTGATTTTAGTGCTAACAATGACTGTGGACAAACAAATATAATAATGATTAGATGTTTAAAAAAATTTGTTTGTATATGCGTTGCAACTAAAAAATTTTGACACATCATTGTCTTCAATCCTCAAATTAATCCTCATGCAAACTGAGGGTTAACATGGTGAACACCTCATATGAATATTCGGGAGTATAGTTCATGGGTTCAAAGTTTGGTTGAGACAATCTTGCATAGGCTCAACAAAGGTTATGTATTTCCCTTTGTGTTGGATTGACATTGCTTTCAAATACATTTTCAAGACATACTTTATGTCTTCTAGCTGTGGGAACATAGTCTTTGTTCACTTCACTAGGCCAAAGTTGAGAGAGTTTAATTGCTTATGCTACAATGCATGATTGGTTGTAAAAGGATAGTTCCACAGGACATCATTTATGTAAAGTTTGGTGCTCATCCTTTATCTCAAGATCACTTCAATTTTTCCATGGATACAATCTCTTGGTGACTCATTGTTGAGAAGAGATTCCATGGATACCCTTTATTGGCACTCATTGTTGAGAAGAGATTCCATGGATAGCCTTTATTGGCACTTTTTAGAGGAGATTGTTTTTGCTTCTTCAAGCCTCTCCCCTCGATCGTGGTAGCGTTAGTTAGTTCTCTATGACATCAGGTATGTTTTTTATTAGAACAATAAAATTTTCAATGTTGTCAACCATTAGATGCTGGGAAATTATTGACAGCCTTGATACCGTACATATTCTCTATTTCTTGAATGCTCAAAGTTGTTAATGTAGGCTTTATCTTTTTTACTTTGATCTAATACTCTGCTCTTTCAATTTTTATGACGGCTTGAAGTTGTCAAAATGTCATATGTTTGTGGCATGTGCTAATAATAGGATTTATTCCTTTACCACATTCCAAATTTAGACAGTATAATTGTGTTTTTATAGTCTTTAATTTCTTGATAACAAGCACTGGAAGTTCTAAGACCTGCACTTTTGTATTGTGCATATAAGATGGTTTTTCCTAAGTATGATATTCTTGGTTGGTATTCAACTGGGAGCGATGTTAAAGAGACAAACATGCAAATTTACAAATCTATAAGTTGTGCTAATATAGTAGTTGTCTTCAATTGTATTGTCATCAATGCAACATCTTTTACTTTAATTGTAAGTCAACTTGGATGGACAACTCTTGAAACCTACAACACACTCAAGCTTGATAGAAGTGCATATAGATATATTTTGTCATTCTTGTGATTCCCATTTGCTCTCTGATTAAAAACAAACTTACTTTTAATTTCAGTTTTCTCCTTCTCAGGCACTAGAGTAAATACTTTTTGTAATTTTTAAATTCATTGTATAGGTAAAAAACACATAGAATTACAATAAGACAATGTGCATGAATGGTTCCATAACAATTTGTGTAATACTTGTACATAGGAAGGGAAGTATTTACGCATACTTTTTAGCAAATTCAAAGTGCAAAGTTGGAGAGCATATGGACATGATGCCATATGACTAAAAATCATATCATAATAATGTCAAGTTTATGTAAGGTCCTCTAAGTCCTTTAGTTAGGTCAAATTAGTGTAAACAATTTAAACGTGTGAGGATTGAATATGAGGTAAAGGACCAACTTTTGTGACTGCACTCAATTTGCCAGCCAAGCCTCATCATAGCCATATTTTCTAGGTTGGATTAATACTAATGAAAAACTCACACAAGTTGATGAAGATTTGTTGCTCAAATCAACACCCTCCAATTTTGATAAAATTGGATAATCTAAGCATTAAAATGTGACAAAAATCTTAACATGTATAATCAGTTATTTGGTCTTGAGTGAAGGGTACTTTTTTACTAAGGTCATGATAGATGAGTTCAAAAGTCAAAACCATCAACAATGGGGTATATAGAGGGCTTGGATCTCTTGATTAAATGCCAATACCATACTTCCATACATGATAGAATCTCGTCTTGAAATGCTCCAATCCTACCAATCTTTAAATACCGAAAACATGAAATTTGCCAGTTTTGTTGAATTCTGAATGGGATATGTATTTCTACTTTCTTCATATTAAGTTCAATGAGGCTGGAACCACTCAAACATCCTGGAATTATTAATGGTAATGTTAAAAATTCAAGTCAAATGATAAAAAAAGAAGGATAAAGGAGAATGCCAACATATTCTTTAGGAATTTAATACTTCTAGTTATAGATTCCAACAACAATTAAAGTGGTGGTGGTGGGGGGGTCAGAAAAGAAAACGAGAGTAATAGAAATAAATATCTTTTTATGTACTGAGAGAAACAAGGTGCAGTCTAAAGCCTAGTATGGATGAGATGTGTCATGCTTGTAGTTTATAAATGAAAATGAAACAAAGGTTGAGGTCTGCACAACCATAAATTATAGGAGATGTTGAAATGGAAGGTAGCAATGAGTTTGAGTTTCATGAGTAGGCTAGTGCATCCTTCCAAAAGTTTACACCATTATTAAAATAATATATATTGAAAGTAACTAATGATAAAGATAGAGTCGTGTGGAAAATGGGGTCACATGCTAGTGAAAACTAAATATAGTATAACACTGTGAGTAGAACTTTTACAGACAGAGTTAATAGTGGTAAATGTTGATAATCTGGCATCCTAAGTGCACTCTTCTTGTTTCATATGGTTTATATTACATAATAATTTGACAATAATTAATAACTTGATGAAGTGATGGAATGCCCCTTCAAAATACCTTCATGGAACAATCGTTAGTAAGAGGGGAAACCCATCAACTTCATCTACCTCCTTGTGGCCTTATCAATTGTGGAAACTGTTATGATGCTTTTCCCTGTTGACACCTTACTAAATTTTTAGATTATAAATAATGCACATAATATAAATCCTCTTTGTTGGTGTTCATTGTTAACATATTCGTTAGATCATATATGATGCACATAGTAGACATCTTATTTTAGTTCTTATCTTACCATCCCATTGCTGAAAAAAATCACATCATCAATGAATAACAACATTTATATAGCAACACACACATCCTCAATTGGGTTCTACAACTATTTATTAAACACATCCCTTATTATTTGTCCTTCTCAAGTTTAGGTTATTAGGTATGCATCAATACATCTTGTTCTTTAAGACCCTTTTGTGGACCACTTTAATAGATTGTGTAATTGTTGAGGATATTTTGTTTCGTGGTCACGGTAGATTTTTGTGCTAATTACTGTGTTTGGAAAAATAAATTGTATTTTAAGCATGACTGTCTTTGGATCTTATTGTCTTTTATTAGAATTACAAGTGATGAAATCAATGAGTTAGTATTGCTCCTCTTCCCGATCCTTAAAGGGTGCTAGCTCAATGGAAGAGCACCTGCTTTACAAGTAGGAGGTTGGTGGTTCGATTCCTCCATGCCCTAATGATATTGCAATGTATTTCTAAAGGTAAAACATGTAGTAGTGCAAGATGGATGCAATATTAGATGCAACACTAAATGCAAAACATGATGTAAAAGTGGACGTTACACTAAACACAAAAGTGGATGCAAAAGAGGATGTCAAATGCAAATGTGGACACAAAAATGGATGTCACACTAAACATAAAATTGGATGCAAAAAAAGACTCAACACTAGACACAATTAATGACTCAAAACTAGATGTAACACTAGGCCCAAAACTAGATGCAACAGTAGATGCAAAAGTGCACTCCTAACTAGACATAAAATTGGACATTAAAATGAGCACAAAATATGGTGTATCGATGGACATAAAACTAGGTGTAACACCAGGTGCAAAACTGGAAGCAACACTTGGGGCAAACAAAAACTTAAAATGAGACACAATATTGGATGCAAGACGAGACAAAACACTGGATGTAAAACTAGACGTATTATTGAATGTAAGATGGGATGCAACATTGGACACAAAATTGGATGCAATATTAGATACAAACATGAGTGCAAAACTAGGCACAACATTGGGCTCAAACATAGATGCAAAAAAATACATCAACCAGGATGCAACACTAGGTGTAAACCTAGATGAAAAATACAATGTAAAACGAGATGAAACATTAGGCACAAACATGGATACAAAAAAAGACGTAAAACAAGATACAAAATTAGATGCAAAAGGGGATGCAACATTGTAAGTAAAATTGGATGCAAAACTAGACGCCATATTGGGTCAAAAATTGGATGCAAACCTAGATGCAGAATTGGAAACATAATTTGATGCAAAACATGGTGCAAAATTGGGTGCAAGACTCGATGAAAAACTAGGAGCAAAATAAGATGCAACATTGGATGCAAAACTGAGCATCAAACTGGGTGCAAAGAAGGATGTAATAAAGGACGTAAAAACAGATGCAATAGAAGAAGCAAAATTGGGCACAAATAAGGGCATAACAAAAGATGCACAAAATTGGACGCAAAAATGGATGTTAAAAAGGATGAAAAAAAATGCAATAGATGGCGTTTTACGAAATTGTACAATAGCGCCTGGTTTAGTGCTGGATTGTTCACCATAATTGGTTAAAAATTACACTAAAATCCAGTGCTAAATTCGACACTAAATCCAATTTTTGTTGTAGTGAAGCACTTTCATGATTTTTTGATGAGGCACCTCCTTGATGTATCTTTTTATTATGTTGTTATGTACTTTGATGATATATATTATGTACTCATGATGTTTGGAAGAATGCATACAAGAAAATGGGATCCATGAATTCTCATTCCTAATGGTATGCATTGGAGAGCACTCTTAATTGTTGGAGTGCAATGCAAGCAATGGGACCCAGGATAGTTTTTAGTCCCATTGATTCCAAATTCTTCGGGAAACAAGCAATATGGGAGATGGATTCCCCACTTAATAAGGTGATGTTAATCAAAGTAGTGCAGCAGCAAGCATGGTGGTTCCTCTCTAAAATCTTCATGGAATCTCAAAGACTAAAAGTGGGCAGCTCAATGACAACTTCAAAGAATCATACAGAAAGCAGGTTCTTCAACAACCATGTTTGAAGCTTGAGGACAAGCAATATTGGGAAAAGAGGATCTGTAATGTCCCAAATTTTTCATTGGGTCACAATGGCCAAATCACATTTTCCATATTCATGAAACTTGTCAAATGGATTCTAAAAGTCAAATAATTGCCAAGGAGGAAAATCACTAGTTTCCTAGGTTGGGAGTGGAAGCCTTGAGATTTGGGATAAGGGGGATAATAAATGATGTTTAGACATTAGAAGGGGATAAATATTTAATAATGTAGCTTATTAAATAAATACAAGAGAAAATTGAAGTGTAAATAGAGCATGGAGACACATGGAGACTATGGGACCCACACAAGCTAGAAAATTGGTGCCACATGGAATTCTCCTCTTGCAATCTCGAATCTATGGGAAGCCTAATGTTTTTGGATGGATTATAAGGTTAATATACTTTTCCATATAATTCATAGGTCGAATTTAGGATGAATTTTAACTTACATGGGAGAGGAAAAGCCAAATGGGAGTTTCATGGACACTTGGCTAGATTCCCCTTACATTTATGACATCTATGACACCAATGATGGAGATTCTATGACAGTTATGACACAAGTCATATTTGAAGGCTCACATATGACATATATGACATGTCATCCTGAATAGAGCATCTTAGAGGGTGCTCATGGGAGTTGGAGAAGGCCAAGAGGCTCCTACTCGAATTTGGGAGAAGATGGAAAAGGAAGAGAGATGCCACATGGCAAAGCATGAGCAACCACACCAATTCGACTTAGCTTGGGTTTATGGATGATTTGGTGAACCTTAGAAGGCTAAGGATGTTTATAAAAGAGAAGAATGAACCAAGAGAATGGTTTTTGATCATTTGATGAATTTGGGTTTCTTAAGAGAGAGCTATGGATGACTAGTTCCTTTCCTTAGCCAATTTCGAGGGTGAAAGATTCCCATCCTAATTGGTGATTTGGAGGCCACTCATGTCTTTCAAGGAGCTTCAATGGATTCATAAGTTACAGGTGCAAGATACAGGAAGCTCATGGACATCTCAATATCAGCTTGTTCTTCCATTCATCTCTAGTTTTCTCACCATATTTCAGCTCTATGGAGTGAGGTGCACTTAGTGAGCTATCCATCTCTTTGAGGGAGCTTCTCTTGCTCTAGTATTTTGCATTCTGATGTAAATGTTATGTTCTTTAAGTTCATAAATATCTCAAGTCAAAAGGCCGAGATATCTCATGTATTATTGTCCAATATTGAAGAAACAATGCCATTTCCCCAATACCTTGTTGTAAACTCTTGCAATCTTGATGGAATAGAATATATGTGTGCACCATTGATGATTTATGAATGAATGCACTGTCATCAATGTCTACTAAGGGTTTCATGTTCAGTAATTGATAATTTGTGGCCATTGGGTCAAATTTCATATCATTCGGAGCAAACTACATCTCATTTCCCCAAGGGTCCAAAACTAGCTTTTTATATATGATTGAAGGAAGTGATAACAGCCATGGGAGGTTGATTGGTTATGTATATGAGTCTCTGATAATCTCTTCTACATATCCCTTACTTCAATTTGAGAATTTGAGTGGGTTGCAACACACTTGGGAAGCCATTTCTATCATTCACCCTGGGGGGGATTTGAGCCCCAAAATTGCTAGTTAAAGCATCTATCTTATTCAGAATTTGATATAGACTTGCAGAAGTAATTGGAAGGAAATAATACATCCATGAACATTATAATTAAGTTATTATATCACTAATACACCTTCCGGTACAATTCGAGAGCATTTGGAGCTATTTGGAGTCATCTACCATTGGGGGTCGGAACCTCAAAACTACTAGCAAATTCATGGAGTTCTCTTGGATACCTATTCGACCCCAAAACCACATATGATGCTTCAAATATATACTTTAATTAATGTATGATATTGAACCTTCTAAAAAATATAACTTTATACTTTGTAAATAAAATTATAATTTTTTTTAACATTAACGGTTACATAGCTTGATGTGTATGTAATTAAATCTAAGTTTCTTTAAATCCAACTACATTAAAGCCGAATATGAAAACCATTGGATGCTACCTTTAATATACTGTTCACCCAATTGAAAACCATACCAAAAGTTGTTGAGATGGATTAGATATGAAATTGATAGTTACATCTTGGATATAATTGAGAAATAATGTAGTGTAACTAAAAATAAGTACACGTGTACTTTTACATTTGATAATAACATGGAATAGACTTCTAACGCTAACGCTAATTAAAGATATGGCATTTCTAAAGAAAAATAAACTCTCCTCAACGATCTTAAACCTTGTGTGGGGTTGGATAAAAAAAATTGAAATGATTGAGGATGTTGATTTAAATTTTACTATTATTTTAATTATTTATAAACTTTTTAATTGATTGGTGGACTTATTAACTTAAAAGAATATCATATCCTCAATGATCTTAACCTTATGTGGGGTAGATACAAAGATTCGAAATGATTGAGTTTATTGATTTGAAATTTATTATTATTTTAATATTTATAAACGTTTTTTAATTGGTTTGGTGAGTTGTTATAATAATATTTATTTAATAAAAATATATTTAAAATGTGTTTTTATAATTTATAAAAATTATCTATTATGGAGTAATTTAAATATTTTAAGGATTTTTTTTATTATATATTCATTGGTTTAATTTTATTTGAATTTAGTTAGAAATCTTTAAAAAATTCATTTGCTTATATAAGTGAAAGGATGTGGAATCTATTTATACATTTAAGAATACAATTTAAACACTTTCAACACTTTCAAATTTAGATTGAATAAATAGACTATTCATAAATTAAAATTTCACATTAATATAAATATAATATAAAAATTAATAATAATAATAATCTAATTTTAAAATCAAAATTGAATGTAACACTAAATTAATATATAAAATCTCTTTATTATTTTTGTGAAACAAAGAATTTTGCGTATTTCCAAAAAAATCACATATTCTTACCATTAAACATACTCAAATTATACACATAACTTTTTATAAAAAAATTAATTACAAATATAATTTTTAATCTACAAATAAATAAACAATATTCTAAAAATATTAATTTTAAATTAACTAATATTTTAATTAATCTTACTCTATACAACAACATCCCAAACCATATTTAGACCAATCACTTTGGAAATAAGCAGACTTTATGGCTAACTACAATCACACTACACCAATCAATATAAAATATCACCTTTTAAATATAAATGTAATATATAATATTGCTCTTTGATTGCCTAAATGTTATATAATTTATAGGGTTCACAGCTCTACGGTCAACTATAATCCAGACTATACACTACACCAACCAAAATAAAATATCACTTTTAATATATATATGGTTGGCCAAATGTTCTCTACTTTACAGGGTTCACATGAAAATGTGATGCACCTTGTTAGAGTTATAATCTAATCGTATTTTACGATAATAATTTAAAATTAAATTTCCATGGATATGAAATTAGTTGACTGTGTATGAGTGGACTGTATGAAATTAGTTGACTTTGTGTATGAGTGGAGTGTCATGAGATTTAATATAACAAATCAAATTAGCAACAAAGTTATGTGTACTTATTTTAATAAATAATTTAATTAAATAATTTAAAAATGTTTTAAATTAATAATTTTATATTTAATTTAATAATTTATAAATGTTTTAATTTAATAGTTTATTTATAATCAAATCTAATAATTTAGAAATGTTTTAATTTAAAAGTTGTATATAGTTTAAGGTTAAAGTTAAAGTTTGACATGAAACTAATTGGATAATAGATTAGAAGTCCATAAGAAAATGACATTTTCATTTACAAATATGAAATTTATATTAAATATTTAATGTTGAAGACATTAAGTGTATAATATATCTTTAGAGATTTTATAAAATTTGCATTTTTTTATTAACAAAATTTTACCAAAATAAAATCTAAAATTTCCTATTAACAATCAAAAGACTAAATAAATTATCAAACTTTGGTAAATCTCTAATGTAATGTCCAATAGTTAAAATATTATTCATCAAATTTGTTTGAATAAACCATTAAATAGATTTTTAGAAGAAAAAAAAAATCTTTGGAAACATCTTTGCAGATAAAAAAAATAGTTTGGAAACATCTTTGCAAATTAAAAAAAATCCTCGAAGCTTGCCTAGAAGAGATTCAAAAGACATTGATGAATTCAGGATATACTTCTGAACTTCAGGAAGAAGAGGCAAGCTTATGCAACAAGCTTGAGGAACAAGAGCAACAGGAAAAAATCCTTCGGCGCCAGAAATCAAGAATCGGATGGCTCAAGTATGGAAAACAAAACACAAAGTTTTTCCATCAATTAGTCCACCAAGACAGATCGTAGAACAAAATTCTCTGGATAAAAAATGCCAACGGAGAGAGGGTTGAAATGAGGGAGGAGATTGAGGTGGTTGTGAACCATGATTTTCAGGATATAACGATTGAGCCAAGGGGGGACAGGATAGGAGATATTGACCAAATAACCCAACACATCTCTTCTCTAGTCTCTCAGGAACAAAATGACATGATAATGAAGCCAATCACTCTCCCTGAAGTGGAAGAGGTTGTTAACCAAATGGTGGAGGGTAACGCTTCGGGACTAGATGGATTCACAGTTAATTTCTTCCAATACTTCTAGAATATCATCAAGCATGAAGTTTGGCAGATAGTGGATAACTCACGAGTATCAAGGAATATTCTTCTAACGCTTAACGCTAATTTTCTCACCCTCATTCATAAAAGTGAAGGAGTGGACTCTCCTGGTAAATTTTGACCTATAATCCCGTCCAATGTCATTTATAAGATCATAACCAAGGTCATCACTAACATACTCAAACCTATCTTACCCTCTTTGATCTCTCTAGAAATGTTGGGGTTTGTCGAACGTCGTCAAATAATGGATGGTATTCTTTCGTTTCATGATGTGCTCCATTCAATCAAAACTGAGAAAAATCCTGGGATGATGGTGAAACTTGACATTGTTAAAGCATACGATAAACTCAATTGGCAATTTATGAAAGAAATGCTCAAAGCCTTTGGATTTAGGGACAAGTGGATTGAGTGGGTCATGAGTCTCATATCAACGAATTTCTTCTCCATTCTCATCAATGGTATCCTCTCGGGATAAGTCAAACCAACAAGAGGCATAAGACAAAAGATCCATTATCTCCCCTCCTTTTCATCATCACGGTAGAAGGTTTGGGAAGGTCGATCAAGGTGGTGCATGGTAACCATCAGTTTGTGGATGACACCATGTTGATGGGCCACCCTTCTGTCCAAGAAGCCAGGAATATCAAAATGTGTTTAACAAACTTCGGTAAAGCATCAAAGCTAGAGGTTAATGAGCAAAAGTCTCAAGTGTTTTCTTCAACACCCCCAGGATTACCAGACGTAATATTTGCCAAATTTTAGGCTTTCAAGGGAGCTCCCTTCCATCCAAATACCTAGGATCTCCTTTGGCGTATTCAATGGTGAGGAAAGGTTCCTAACTGGAACTGTTGGATAAATTGAGGAAAAGTTTAACAAACTAGACCATGACGCCGCTAAATTTTCCAAGCAAGTTGATATTGGTGAAATTAGTTCTTCAGGCCATACCAATCTATTTATTTTCTACCCTTGTTGCTCCGAAGTCGATCCTAAGAGAAATTAGGAATATGCAATGGAAATTTTTATGGAGTGGAGCAAAGGAACAACGAAAATGGGAGATATTATGTGCCCCCAAGAACCAAGGGTGTTTGAATGAACGTGACCCTGAAAAGGTGAAATGTGTGAGTGGAACCAAGTTATGGTGGAGATGGATTACCTATAACCAGGAACCTTGGGAAAAGTTGTGTCACAAAAAATATGCCAAGGAATGGTAGAAGGAGGACCGGATTTGTGCCCCTAAGAACTAGTTGTGTTTGAGCCTCCATGACCCTGAAAAGGTGAACTTTGTGAGTGGAGCCAAGTTATGGTGGAAATGGATTACCTATAACCAAGAACCTTAGGAAACGTTATGGCACAAAAAATATGTCGAGGAATGGGAGAAGGAAAACCTCATCCGGTTCTCTGAAGAAATTAGGAAGGAGATTGGTTGATCCGGCGGATTGTTCATCTTCAAAAATTACATTGATCCAATATGGTACAAGGTTTATTAATCTAAGGTTTTAACTCATATGCTAAACATTATATGCACAACCCGCGCAGTTATAGCATGGTGCGCAGTTATCGCATGGGCCACGCAGTTGTGCATGAACCGCGCAGTTGCGCATAAGCCGTGCAGCACAGTTGCACATGCGTAGCGCAGTATCACATGAGCCATGCAGTTGCACAGGAGCCGCGCAGCTGTAGCATGGGTCGTGCAGTTTGCGCACTGTCAAGTTGAACATCGAATGGTTCATGGAAGTCCTTATATGCCGCGACATTTATATGCTATGATAGCAGATCGGGTATATGGCGAAGTCCTTATATGCCACGACATTTATATGCTGCGACAACGGATCGGGTATATGGTGACGTCCTTATATGCCATGACATTTTTTTGCTACGAAGTTGATGGTGACATCAAATGGTTATGTTACATGTGGCATAGCCCAATGGCGGTCATTGCTACATGCTGTAAGGTAGCGTATGAGCATGGAGATGGTTGCAACATTTCGGGGATCCGAAACGTCGTGGTAACATAACGCTTGGGCCGTGACTTGGCAGGATGGCATGATTCAGTTTAGCATATGGTTGTAACGATAAATAAAAGATAACAGCTGTGGTCCGTTACTGATCCCCTCGCAAAATGCTTAAATAGAGGATGTTGGCCACAGTAGAAGGACACCGACAGACCGAGTGGAGAGACATAAATTGTTTTAGAGCGCAGAGCATCGTTTCTCTGTTATGAGAAGCTTAGAGAGCTTTTGCTGCGAAGTGTCCAGACGCTGTGCTGTAGAAGTTGACATTCTCTGTTATATTTTAGCTTTCTTTGTCTTTGAATGCTAATTGTAATTTCCAGAAGAGAGGTCTTAAAGACTTTGTACAGTATTTTGTTTACAGTTGCTGAAGTTGATTTCAGAGCCATTTTGTAGCAATTTAAAGAGATTAATTGGATCGGTACCCATTGGAGAGGGACCCGGAGACGTGGCCCAGTGGAGGGGGTGAACTTCGTTATCAACTTCTGTTTACGACTCTCTGATTCCGTGTTTATTCTTTATATATGTTTATCAGTGTTGTTTTTCACTCCTATTCTGAGCATTTGATTTCTGCTAATGCTGTCCCATGGATTAAGCTGATAACGCATTCTTTAAACAACTTTTAATGCACTCAAGTTGAGGTCCGACGAATGATATTATGGTATCAAAGCCGGTTGACTGCTTGTGCAAGTTTGTGAATGCTTACTAGGTTCAGGTTAAAGCGTGGTGAAGGAGAATTAACTGAAGGAGATCCTGAGATTGGCTCAAGGAGGACATTCTCAAGAACCATGGCTTCTCCACGAGGGGAAGAAGAAGGACATGCAGAACGGGAAAAACCTGTTATTTCAGAAACTGAGTTTCTGGAGTCTTTTATGAGCATGAAAGCCATGATGGAAATTCTACTCGATGAGTGAGCAGAAAGGAAGAAGAAAGAAGAAGGATCTTCATCCAAAGATGCAGAAGTGAAGAAGGAAGAAAAGGGTAAAAGAGAAGGCGGTGATGGTGATCCTCCTGAAACTAATCAAACTTTCTCTTCTTCTCATACTTCTCATTCGAATAATGCAAATCCTAATATGCCTTATTTAAAATTGGATGTAAAATTTGAATTGCCAATTTATAGTGGAGATTTAGATGCTGAAAAGTTAGACAATTGGATCAAGCAACTTTAAGTATATTGCAGGGTGCAGGGCATTAATGATGACCCTTCCAGAATTCAATTGGCCACTTTGAGAATGAGTGGAATGGCTCTTACTTGGTGGGAGAGCGAGATTCAGCAAGATCTTCGAAAGAATGGTAAAATTATTTCAGTTTGGAATGAATTCATTGAAGTATTAAGAAAGCAATTTTATCCTTTGGGTCATATGCAGCAATTAATAATGAGCTGGCAAAATTTTAGACAAGCTAAGGGACAAAGCATTCAAGAATATACTCATGAATTTAGAAAGAGGGCTATTGCATTGAATGTTGCATTAGATACCCAGGAAACTCTTCTTAAGTATATTGGTGGCATGCATTCTTATTTGCAACATACTTTGTTGATGTTTAACCCCAGTACTTTGGATGATGTATGTGTTCAAGCCACACATTTAGAAGCTAGGGGGAAGCATGCTAAGGATACTTTTGTGAAGAAATCCTTTAAATTTGACAGCAAATCGAAAGGTAAAGATACGGGGAAAAAGAAGATGGCTACTGTTAAGAAAGAGGGTGACAAGCCTACATGTTCACATTGTCAGAAGGGACATGATGTCTCTAAGTGTTGGAAACTTCATCCGGAGTTAAGGCCAAAGAAGTACGGAGGAAACAAAGATAAAGGCAAAGCAAAAGCTACTGCAACAGTTATTCAGGACTTGGGATCCGACTCAGGTGATGAAACAAAGGTTACAGCCGTCGGGATCTAGGGTAAGAATAAAAGTATCTCACTTCCCATTAATGCAAAATCAAGTTCTAGTGCAAGTACAAATCTTCCATCTACTTCTAAGCAAAATGATAAAAATAGAAGTGCACTATTTCATGTTCGTGTCATTTCAATTCACACAAAGATTGATACATTGTTTGATAGTGGTTCACAAGTAAATCTAATATCAAAAGAAGTGGTTAAGAAATTGTATGTAATTACTATGCCTCATGAAAAGCCCTATCCTCTTGGTTGGGTTACTAATGATACACGATTGCAAGTTACAAAGAAATGTGTATTGAAGTTTGCAATTACTAAAAAGTTCATAGATGAGGTAGAGCTAGATGTAGTACCACTTGACATTTGTGGGATTGTGCTTGGGAGTCCATATTTAAATGACCGGAAAGCAGTCTTTTATAGAGAGAAGAATAAGTATCATCTTTTTTAAGATGGTGTAGAGTATATTGTATGAGCACATAAGATAAAAACCAATCTAGCAATAGTTTCTGCAGGACAAATGAAGAGGCTGGTAAATGCTAGTAATAATTTTGTGTTAATGATGGTTAAGATGAAAAATGATGAGATATCTAAATCTTTTGAAGAATGCGACCCTAAGCATAAATCTAAACTGATTGAAATCATTTCTGAGTATGATGATTTTTTTCAAGATCCGAAAGGGTTACCACCAAAGAGAGAGATTCAGCATGAGATACATTTGCAGCAGGATGTGCCACTCCCGAACATAGCCATGTGCCGGATGTCTGCAATGCAGAATGAGGAGATTAAGAAGCAGGTTCAAGAGCTAATTGAGAAGGGGGTCATCCGGCCAAGCACTTCTCCTTGTGGCTCTCCTATAGTCTTCGTTCCGAAGAAGGATGGGTCTTGGAGGATGTGCATCGACTATAGGGCCCTTAACAAAATCACCATTAAAAAAAGGTATCCTCTTCCTCGCATTGATTATTTGCTTGGTCGGTTGAAACATGCAACTTACTTTACAAAATTAGATCTGCGTAGTGGGTATCATCAAATCCGTGTTGCTGAAAATGATGCCTGGAAAACAGCGTTTAAAACAAAAAAAGGTTTGTATGAATGGCTTGTGATGCCTTTCGGGCTCTGTAATGCGCCTGCTACTTTCATGCGGGTCATGAATGATGTCTTTCGTTCATTCATTGATGATTTTGTAATTGTATATCTGGATGATATCCTAGTGTTTAGAAAAACCTGGGAAGAGCATATTGTACATGTGAAGAAAGTTTTAGATGTACTGAGGAAGGAGAAGCTTTATGTAAAAATGTCTAAATGTGAATTTGCTAAAACTTCTTTAGTATATCTGGGCCATATTATTGGTGGAGACCACCTGCGAGTGGACCCAGCCAAGGTTGCTATCATTGTAAACTGGCCACGGCCTAACACTGTTACTGAAATCAGAAGTTTTCTGGGTGCGGTTCAGTATTGGAGGAAATTCATTTATGGGTTTTCTTCCATTGCTACTCCATTACATGCGTTGACAAGCATTAAAGAAATTTTCCAGTGGGGAGGCAAGCATCAGAGAGCCTTCAACACTTTGAAGGAAAGGATTAGCACCACACCATTTCTGATGTTGCCATATTTGTAGCAGCCATTTGAGATCGAAACCGATGCCAACGGGTTTGCCATGGGAGTCGTTTTGATGCAAGGGAGGAAGCCAGTCTGTTACCATTCAGAAATGTTCTCTACTGTAGGAAGTAACTATCCGACCTATGACAGAGAGTTGTATGCTTTAGTATAGAGTGTGTAGAAGTGGAAACATTATATCATGGGAAAAGAAACAGTCATACATACTGATCATCAGCCACTTCAATATTTGCAATCTCAAACTAAAATACAACAAAGTAGGCATTTAAGATGGATGAGATTCTTACAACAATTTCATCTCGTAATTAAGTACAAAAAGGGAATTCATAATAAGGTAGCAGACATGTTATCAAGGCCTCCTACCAATGCTTCAATCATTCTTCAAAATAGTACATTAACACATGAAAGTTATATTGAACAGTATGCAGAAGATAAAGATTTTAAGAAAGTATATGCATCACTAATACATGGTAAACAGGAAGAGAACTATTGTGTGCATAATCAACTCTTGTATCATCTTGGTAAACTTTGTATTCCAGAGAAAGAGAGAGTGCATGTAATTCGAGAAGCACATAGTTCATTGATTGCAGGACATTTTGGAGTAAGTAAAACACTATCATTATTGCAGAATCATTGTTATTGGCCTCAGATGCAAGAAACTGTAGCTAAATACATAAGAGGTTGTGTTATGTGTGCAACAAGTAAGCCTAGCAATAGGAAATTGGGTTTGGACACTCCTCTTCCAGTTTCTTCTCGTCCTTGGGAAAGCATTTCCATGGACTTTGTAGGGGGACTACCTATGTCTAGAAAAGGGCACGATTACCTATATGTTGTTGTGGATAGATTCAGCGAAATGTGTATCTTAATGCCATGTAACAAACATATCACTGCTGGACAAATAGCTCATATATTCTTTCAGAATGTTTGGGTACATTTTGGGCTACCCATGTCTATTGTATCTGATCAGGATTCCCGGTTCTTGGGAGAATTCTGGTCAACTTTATGGGAGCTTATGGATACTAAACTTAAGAAAAGTACAGCTTTTCATCCATAGACCGATGGACAAACAGAGGTAGTAAACAGAACAGTGGTTCAGCTGCTCAGAGGATAATGTAGTAAACATCCTAAACTCTGGGATGAGCAGTTGCAGTATATACAGCATGCTTACAACCATGCAGTTCATTCTTCCACGAAGAAATCTCCTTTTGAAACTTGTTTTGGTTATCTGCCAAAAACACCGATGGACTTCTCTTTTGGCAAAGATGCAATGGATGGACGTCATGATGCAGATAAAGCTTTAAAGTTCATTCAGAGAATCCAAGCGGTGCAGCGGGTAGTTCGGGAACAGTTGGAGAAAAGCCAAGCAAAGTACAAGGCCAGGCATTATAAGCATCGAGTTGATCATCAATTTCAGGTTGGTGACAGAGTTTGGTTACATATCACCAAAGAAAGAATGAAAGATGAAGGTAAAAAGCTTAAACCTATCAGTTATGGTCCTTTTGAGATCTTGGAAAAGATCGGTACTAATGCTTTTTGCTTGAATTTACCTCCATACATGTAAATTTATTCAGTTATCAATGTTGAGAATCTTAAATTGTATGAACCTCCTATGATCATGGATGAGGAAATTAACATACAGATTCCTTCTGTTGATGATATGGCACCTAAATACTATGAATGAGTTGCAGGATGATGTTATTCTTGACAGAAATGTAAGAACTTCACGAAGGGGGAATGTTGAGTACCTTCGAGTGGGGCTTAAAGGAATGCATCCTAGCAAAGCAAGATGGATGGAGATTGGAAAAATGAGGGAGCTGTACCCTCACTTACTTGCCGAATGATTCAAGCTTTTGGTGGTCCAAAAGCTCTCCAATGGGGAGGAATGATCCGGCGGATTGTTCATCTTCAAAAATTACACTGATCCAATATGGTACAAGGTTTATTAATCTATGGTTTTAACTCATATGCTAAACATTATATGCACAGCCCGTGCAGTTATAGCATGGTGCGCAGTTCTCGCATGGGCCGCGCAGCGCAGTTTGCGCGTGAGCCGCGCATTTGCGCATGAACCGCGTAGTTACGCATAAGCCGCGTAGCACAGTTGCGCATGCGCAGGGCAGTATCGCATGAGCCACGCAGTTGCGTAGGAGCCGCACAGCTGTAGTATGGGCCGCGCAGTTTGCGCACCGTCAAGTTGAACATCGAATGGTTCGTGGAAGTCCTTATATGCCGCGGCATTTATATGCTGCGACAGCGGATCGGGTATATGGCGAAGTCCTTATATGTCGCGACATTTATATGCTGCGACAGCGGATCGGGTATATGGCGACGTGCTTATATGCCGCGACATTTTTTTGATGTGAAGTTGATGGTGACATCAAACCGTTACGTTACATGTGGCATAGCCCAGTGGCGATCATTGCTACGTGTTGTAAGGTAGCGTATGAGCGTGGAGATGGTTGCAACTTTTCGGGGATCTGGAATGTCGTGGTAACA
Source organism: Pseudotsuga menziesii (assembly GCA_001517045.1). Classification (NCBI taxonomy): domain Eukaryota; kingdom Viridiplantae; phylum Streptophyta; class Pinopsida; order Pinales; family Pinaceae; genus Pseudotsuga; species Pseudotsuga menziesii. Next base: position 21,777 of record LPNX010802854.1, on the reverse strand, counting down.
TAAAGCTTGGGCCATGACTTGGTGGGATGGCATGATTCAGTTTAGCATATGGTTGTAACGATAAATAAAAGATAACAGCTGTGGTCCGTTACTGATCCCCTCGCAAAATGCTTAAATAGAGGATGTTGGCCACAGTAGAAGGACACCAACAGACCGAGTGGAGAGACGCAGATTGTTTTAGAGCGCAGAGCATCATTTCTCTGTTATGAGAAGCTTAGAGAGCTTTTGCTACGAAGTGTCCAGACGCTATGCTGTAGAAGTCGACATTCTCTGTTATATTTTAGCTTTCTTTGTCTTTGAATCCTAATTGTAATTTCCAGAAGAGAGGTCTTAAAGACTTTGTACAGCATTTTGTTTACAGTTGCTGAAGTTGATTTCAGAGCCATTTTGTACCAATTTAAAGAGATTAATTGGATCGGTACCCATTGGAGAGGGACCCGGAGACATAGCCCAGTGGAGGGGGTGAACTTCGTTATCAACTTCTGTTTACGACTCTCTGATTCTGTGTTTCTTCTTTATATCTGTTTATCAGTGTTGTTTTTCATTCATGTTTTGAGCATTTGATTTTTGCTAATGTAGTCCCATGGATTAAGCTGATAACACATTCTTTAAACAACTTTTAATGCACTCAAGTTGAGGTCTGACGGATCATTGGTTCAGTACAATAGTTTCTAAGAAATTAGGAATGGGTAAAGGGCCTACACGTGGGAGAATTCTTGGCAGCAATTTGCCACCATTGGGAAAATATGTTAAGATCCCCCAGCTCATAAGAGAATGTACCAACCAAGGAATCACAAAGGTCAAGGAACTCCGAGCGAACCAGGAAGATGATCAATATTTCAGGGCATGGGATAATAAAGAATGGTGGGAGCCATCGATCCTGGGTGAGGAAGTGGACTGAATCAAGGAAGCCTTAAACAAAAGATGAATTAGGGTACACCAGGGGAAGGACAAACATCATTGGGGATTTAGGCCAAAAAAATTCTTCGCTGTCAAGGAAGCCTACGAATTGTGGGATGGGTATGACAACCAACCTATGAATCAGAAATGGAAGAAGCTATGGAAGATCAAACTTTAGCCCAAAATTTATATTTTTAGTTGGCTTGTTATGAAACATTGCATATTGACATGAGAAAACCTTAAAAAAAGAGGGATGCTAGACCCTTACCGGTGTCGCATGTGTGAAAATGAAGAGGAGACAACATAACACCTCCTATATGCTTTCCCGTTCACCATTAGATTATGGGACCCAGGAGCCATAGCCTTTAGAAGATCCAATAGAGTAAGACAATACCTGGACTAGACGCTCACCGAGTGGTCGAACAATCGTTTCCAGAACCCAATTATCAACTGCATCTGGGAAATCTTCCTACACTTCATTCTCTAGGAGATATGGAGGGAACAAAATACCAAGATTTTTTGAGGTAAATTCCGAAATGAAGAAAGGGTGTGGACCAAGTTAAGGAATAAGATGATAGAAATGGTGAGAAGCGAAGCCTGGGACGATTCGTACTAGGAAGCTACTAATGTCGATTCTTCCATCATAAAGGCATGGGGAATCACTCGACCTATGCAATGTTTTGGAAAACCGAATGAAGCTACCAGGACAACCGTAAGTGCAGACATATGGTCCCCTCTTCCCAAGGTTCTTCAAGATCAACTTTGATGGAGTCTCTAAAGGAAATCCTAGTCCGACGAGATACAGATGCATCGTTAGAGACCAACAACGAAAACTACAAGGTTTCAAACTCGAATTCATGGGCATAGAATACAACAATGGGGCATAGGTTGAAGGCCTTTTGAAGGGTATCCAAATGGCCAAGGAGTATAACTAGACCCCTCCAATTTTGGAAGGGGACTTACAGGTGGTCATACATATGGAAACCAAAATCCAACAAGGAAATTCAAGTGCAAAGGTGGCTAATTCATGGCAAATGGAAGGAAGACTCGAGCGGCTGTCGGAAACCTTAAACCCTAGGATGTTTGTCACCTTCAACAACATCAGGAGAAATGGTAATAAAGTGGTAGACAGGCTAGAAAACCTTGGGACCGATACCCAAATATCAATTAAATGAAGGGGTTTTGGACGAAGGTGATGGACATGACAGCTCGGGATAGGTGTATAGATTTCATGAACAAAGACATTATGTGAATTCATGGAAAATAAGGGGAAGGACAACGGGAGGGCGCAAAACTTGCCACGTAACAAGCGAAATTTAAATCCAGTTAGCCATGATCGCATACAATAGATGGTATGGAATTAATACGCATGTGATCTCATCCCATTTCAAGTCTTTTCAAATCAATGAGCAAGAGGATAGTAATGAAAAAGGGAGTGTTGGGATTATTATTAATCATCCCTTTGACCACATAGTCCAATTGTCTATTTTCCTATATTAGGAGGTCTTCATCACTCCACTAGTGCATGGGGGACACACCTAGGGGACATATGCCACTTATTGCACCTGATTGCATGAGTTTAGGTTCCTTAGGGACCAATCCATATAATTTAGGAACCCACTCTGAGTGCCACCAATAGTCTCCTTTAGTTGACCTTGGTCAGTAATTAGTTATTTTTAGTTATGCTCCAGTTACCATCAGTTAGATCACAATCAGTTATTCTGGTGCCAATTTGCACAATTGAAGGGTGTGTGGGTGCCTTTGTTCACCTACCCTCATTAGTTAACTGATTATAGACTAAGTTGGTTATCCGGAGTTGCATTAGTGAGCTCCAGTGGTGATTTTTCCACATTGAGTTAGCTTTGGATTCACACTGAATTGGTAGATTCAAATCCTATCTTAGGCATTCGAATTCTCCTATATGTATAACCATTATATTACATATTAATTACTGATTCATGAATATAATCATATTATTCCAATTTTGTCTCTATGTGTGTACAATTTTTCCATGAGTAATTGATCAGTCTATGCTAAATTATTCTCTCTCTTTCGCAACCTTCTCTTCTCATTTGAATTCATGCAGGTTGATGAGCCTATGCTTCGTTGAATTTAACATGATATCGGAGCAAGTATCCATTCCTGCCTCGAACCTCAGAAACTTCCATTGATGCACCAGAAGCCATTTAGTTTCCACATAATCCCTAGAATAATTGCATTGCTCCCTCTAGATTATGTCCACAAAAATCTATCTAGGTGTGATGTACTCAGAGAAAGTGCACATGTTGAAGTGAAGAGTGTTTGAACTAAATTAATTTGAATCGAGTTGTTTTGCGGTGTTTTTGGAGGTACTTTCAAAGAATTTATGAAGAATTGTTGCTCAATATAGATGTGAAATGGAGAATTCAACAACTACGAATCCCAAAATCCTTACACCTTTCAATTACCTTTATTGGAGGGATGATATGCACATTACCTTGCACAACAAAGGTATGTACAAGATGACCATGGGATGAGCAGTCGAACCAACATTATATTGAAAAATCGAAGCATATGGATAGGCTTGATGAAGCTTTTGACTACATATGCATCCACATCTCCAGGGAGTTGTTGTTCCATCTTGATGGACTGAAGACTCTAAAAGAAGTATGGGATAAGCTTGAATCCTTGTTTGGAAAACAATATGAGCTGAGAGGCCATATCTTGGAGAATGAACTGACAGCATTACAAACTAGTAACTTCGAAACTATACAACATTTTTTCTCAAAATTGAAATAATTGGTCATGCAATGCAAGCAATGAGGGATTAAGAAGAAGGATGAGCAGTTGGTTCTCTCCATATTGAGAAAACTTGGCTCATAACTATCAACGTTTGTATGTACCTTTCACTCTGGGAGACTAACTAATCCTAATTGGTGAATGTCATCCCTTGATTCCTTCACAGAGTCTCTAATCCAAGAACAAGAAAAGTTGATACAGTTGGGAGCTCTCAGAGCCTCTCCAAATCAATCTCTCCTAGCTGGTGAGATAAGAAATGTGTAAGCAAGAAGGAAGCAAAAAGGTAAAGAGAAAAGAAACACTAAATTTGAACCTAAAGATGAGTTTGAAGGACAAACATCAAATGTATGACAAGGGTGGGTGCTCTTACTATAAGAAAGGAAACCATACAGAGAAGTATTGTATGAAGAAGACCATTAATCAGATGGAAAAACTCCTTGAGCGGCACAAAATTGCACTCCCTAAAGGTGCAAACAATGTTGACTCTGGAGAAAAGGCTGAAGATCATGATGAGAGATTCCATGCACTTAAGGCTAGTTGTTCAAAATCACATGCCTTCCTCATTGATTTAGGAGCCTCCAATCATATGGTTGAATCTAGAGAATCATTCTCTTCATTAAAATTTTATGATGTTCCAAGTATTCACATGGGTGATGACACTCAAATTCGAGTTGAAGGAAAGGGTTCAATCAAGTTAAAGCATGGAGTGTTCAAAGATGTACTCTATGTTTCCTCCTTAGTTGCAAATTTGTTATCTATATACTAGATGACACATACTAGCCCACCAAAGCGAGTGGCATTTGGTCCTAACTAAGTGGAGATCTTAGATATCTCAACTGGGAAGATTATAGCGAAGGGTGTTGCAAACCATGCTTCCAAGGCATATGAATTCTCACACGTTTTTCCATACTCAGATCTGGTACAGTCTCAGCTTCCATTTGAAAGGGGATGTAAAACCATTCTATCTACACCTTTTACATATGATAATGTTTCCATTAGCATTTCAGATTCAAAATCTGAAGTAGAAGACCCAATTGAATCAATTTATGAAATTGAAGATGAAGTTCATAGTGATCCAGATCTAAATCCAGTTGCTACACTCAATCCTAGGCTTAAATGGGCATAAAAGGTTATTGAGGCAGCTTGGAACATGAGTGGAGGGCCATTTGACATGAGGAGAACAAGATCCCAATTTCAAAAAGAGAACGTTGCGCTATGTCAAGCAAATTCACTTTCTTCAGAGAGGTGAAATAAGCTCCCAGAGAGATGCTACATGATGGTCAGGATAGATCAACAATTCTACTCACTGAAGAACAAATTGGATCATGTTACTCTTCCTCTAGAAAGAACAGACAAAGGAAACATTCCTTCTCCTATATATCATCGAATTGGAAGAAGATGGAGAGGTTCACATGTACGGTCCCAGGATACTAGTGCACTCAAAGCTCATCGCATTGCTTCACTGCACCACAGAGATGTGGGTTGCAAACATATTTTCACAAGTTTTTTATTCAAGAATAAATTTTCTCTTGATATGAAAGCATTATCCTGAGTTTCCTTATTATTTTGAGGGGGGGGGGGGGGGTTCCCATGAGATTTTCCCCATTTCCTTGGTTTTATTAAGCATTTATTATTTTTTTGCATTTAGATTGTATGGGTGACCTTCAGTCTTAGCTTTCAGGTCCTAGGGTATCAAAATTCAAGATTAATGGGGGGTGTTGGGATTATTATTAATCCTCCCTTTGACCACATAGTCTAATTGTCTATTTTCCTATCTTAGGAGGTATTCATCACTCCACTAGTGCATGGGGAACACACCTAGGGGACATATTCCACTTATTGAACCTTATTGCATGAGTTTAGGTGCGCCAGGGACTAATCCCTATAATTTAGGAACCCACTATGAGTGCCACCATCAGTCTCCTTCAGTTGAACTTGCTAGGTAATAAGTTATGTTTATTTATGCTCCAATTACCATCAGTTAGATCACAATTAGTTAGCCTAGCACCAATTTGCATGATTGAAGGGAGTGTGGGCACCTTTTGTTCACCTACCCTCATCAATTAACTGATTGTAGACTAAGTTAGTTATCCATAGTTGCATAAGTGAGCTCCAATGGTGATTTTTCCACACTGAGTTACCTTTGGATTCAGTCTGAGTTGGTAGATTCAAATCCTATCTTAGGTATCTGAATTCTCCTATATGTATAACCATTGTATTACATATTAATTACTGATTCATGAATATAATCATATTATTCCAATTTTGTATCTATGTGTGTACAATTCTGCCATGAGTAATTGATCAGTCTATTCTAAATTCTTATCGCTCTTCTGCAGCCTTCTCTTCTCATTTGAATTCATGCATATTGATGATCTTATGCTTCATTGAATTTAACAGGGAGGTGACAGATCTAGTCGAGTGGACGAGAAGTATCCCTATGGGACCACTAAGCACAAGTTGGTTATCATGGTAGGTACGAGTCAAATCATGGCTTAGAAGGGTAAGTTTCTATTTATAGGTGGGCATGGTGGGAGAAACATATGTAAAAACAAAATCCAACTTTCCATGCACATAGTCTTTACTAAGGGCGAAGGAGTCCTGGTGATTTGGAAAATGGACGTCAACCAAAGGAAGAATGAGGAAGGAAGCATGGAAACAAGAAAAGGAAGGAGAAAGAGAGAGATGGAGCCAAAAGAGGAGAACTGTCATGTGACTGTGGATTAGAATAAATCCTTATGGGAAGCACATATGTTCGAACTTGGCCTTCCCGTGAGCATCCAACACAAGATCAATGAGGCTGAGCAGAAGCTCTAGTTGGAGCTAGACTGTGAAACTTTGCATTTAGAATGTCGCAAAGTTGAATACTGGATTTTGGATCCGATCACCAACGCGAGAAGATTAAGTCTCGATGAGTGAACTATTGCTCTTTTCTAGGTCATGAAATATATGATGGGGCGAGCGATGTGCAAGAAGCAAGAGCGAGACAAGGGTGAGGAGCAGAAGGGGTAGTGGCTTAAGGAGATGATGGAGGAATCCCAGGCGTTGAATGTGAAGATGGATTTGATTTTGCAGGCTTTAGGTCTTCTCGTTCCCTCATCCCAACATTCTCTAGAGGCTCAATAGACCCCAACAAATAGCAGCCTTCATGGACGCGTTATAGACCTTCCTTATATTTTGTTGTAGGAGGTCGGTTTTGCAAGGATGTCTAGCTACCCAAGGTCTATGTTTTTGGCATGTTAAGTGTTTTAAGTCTGTTAACAATAACTTTACCAACACAACAGGTTAAGTGTTAGATATTTTTTTATTGGTAGGATTAGTAAGAAGCGGATTTTGTGCAGTATGTTAAGTTTATGTTCTGAACAGACAGCCTTTATAATATCATGGCCAGCAAGCCAGGAAAATGCTGCTATCGAAAGGGAAATGGCATGTTTTTTTATGATGTAATATGATCAGTTGTATATAATAAAATTCCTTAATTACCAAAAAAATACATTCTGCTTCATTGCTGATTTTCTTCCCCAATCCCCAAGTGAAAGAATCAGCTTTATTTCCTTCAGGATCGAATAGTATCCCTCCCGCACTTGCCTCCCCTAGTTTATGCTACAACTCTTAATTCTCAAGTGTTTCTTATTAGAATTGAAAGCAATGCTAGGAAATCGCTTATCCTTCATGTTAAATATCTTGTACTCGTATATTAGGTGTCTAATCATAGTATTTCTCACAATACTATGATAAGAGGAGAAAAAAATGGCATGAATAAATTACTGAATTAATGTAAGTGTAAATCCACTTTAACACCACATCTATTAATTGTAAAGAGATCAAATCCCTAAAAGAATAGTTTTTTACTCAAATTTTACACTCTAAGGGAACCTTAAACTTCAAAAAAAATTTGTTGATGTGATAAAAACTAATGATTTTTACTCTTGTGATAAAAAATAATAATTTTGTAGAAGTTTATTTCTTTAATACAAATGTGAAAATCTGGATACGGAAGTTAGGAAACCATGCAGTTAATTGACAGAACCCAATTTTATGGTGGTAACTAAACCCTCAACTATCTTTACAAAGACAAGTGGCTAGTCTTGAAGGAGAGTTATTTATCGGCTATTAAAGTGCTAGGCAAAGGAAAGAGAAAAGCATGCTTAAGAAAAAGAGAAACAAGAAAAGAGAAGGGAGAGATGCCAGAGAACACCCAGGTTGTTGTAGGCTCTAGTTAAATTGTTGAGAAATAACACATAGCTTCTAGTGAACAATTGAGAAGTGCCAGGCTCTGAAGTAGAACCGCCAGTTAGCACATTGAAGGTGCTAGGTTCTGCAGTAACTAAATATGTTTATTAGAGTGATGGCAACTTGAAAGCCGAAAAAGTGAGTCATAAACTCAGGTTCTAGGCAAGGGGGTGGAGGCCTTGTAAACTAAAAAATTTCAGGGCTCCTAAGGCTGGGTGGTGCGTGGCTATTTTCTCTCCAATTCCAGGCATAACTCATATACATTTTACTAGTCATCTAAACCCTTGTTTAATGATGAGTATGAAATGTGTTTTCCTTTTATATTTAATGCAAATAGAATAGTATGCTTAGTGATCCTTTAAATGTATGGATAAAGAGTTACAAAGTATAACGAAATATCTGACTGAACATCATTTATTTATTATTATGAATTTATTTAATGTCTCTTAATAGCATTTAAAATTAAGGAATGTTTTGTATTATATTACATAAGTCTTAGACTCTTCACATAGGTAAGCACATGAATACAGTTAGAAACGTTGCATAAAACCTTAGTTTTGTATCGAGTAGTTCAAACCCTAGAAAGTAACTAACAAAAATTATTTCAGGAAGAGGTTATCACAAGAACATTAATATGTAAAACTTTTTAAAAGTTCATATTCAGTAAATCAGAACAGTTGAGCTAGAGTTATGCAAAGAAAGAGTTTTCCTCTTCTTTTAATAAACTAGTTAAACAAACTATAATTATTAAGGTCAATAAAGCCTAAAGCCTCAATATTAATAGTAGATAGGCCATAAACTAATTAAACTGTAAATAATTCCAATACCTCCTATGGAGGGTTTTAACACAAGATTATATATATTAAATACACAAAAACTTGAGACAATCCATAAATAAGTTTTAATTAACCATTTTAATCTACCTTAAAAACTGCAGAAAGAGAAACCCTTCTTGTAAAATACAATTCACGTCATAACTCTGAGATAAATACATTCCCCAATATGTGAAGGAAAAAGATCTTAAACCAACATCTCTTATCTTCCTAACTTACAAAGTAGGAAGGCCAAGTAAAATCCCAATTAATCAATACACATAAACACTGACAGAAAACCATACATTCTGCAACTCTCCAATCTTCAAAAACTTGTACCATTATAGATATGACAGAAAATTTGCATGCGTAGATTCATCACCAGAAGTAACACTATGCTTTAATTCTGGAGAAAAAGAATGGAACTTGAAACTACACCAAAAAAGAAACGAGAGCCATAATAGTATTTCAAGTTAAAACCTAGAAATAGGACCATGGCACAACCATGGCTGCTTAGAAACAACTACACATAGAATAACACAGTAAGCTACCCTGCGAGCATAGCCTTTGACTCCTTGTCCTAGAAGGTAAATTAATGCCAGCTGGAAATCATTTGCAACGAAATGTTAAACAAATCATGTGAATTGGTACATTACAATAATGTCAACATTAATCTATATGGTGCTGATCATCTAGGGATATGGATTGATAGCCAAAGTCACAAAACTCCCAAGGTAATTTTTTCCTCGCTACATTATAATTCTTAGGATCAACATATGGTGGACATCTGCAAGTGTGAAATGGAGTTAGCACAATGGCTAAGTAACTCACAAATATAGCCAAACTATCATATTCATAAAAGAGTAAGGTTCTTCGGTAGCAATTACATCAACCTTTGTTCACACCATGTATACAAAAGTTGAAAGTTTAAGACACCCTATCAACTAGGAGAAGTAATTATGTTAGAGTTACATAAGAAACATTGGTAAAAATAAATAAAAATTGATATGTTACATATTTCAAGATAAACATTTGGATTTAAGTTTTATAATTTTTTTGAATAGATAGAGAATTATGTATGTGTGAAATGAAATCAATACGATACTTCAGCATAAATTTTCAATGAACTTTCTAAAGTTTTCATAACATATGTAAATTTTATTTTATTTTCTAATTTTTAACTAATATCTTTTCAATATTTATGAACAAATTAAAATTCAACATATATTAAAATAAATAGAATACATAAATAAAAATTAATATTATACTTCTGGTTTCTTTGTTAAACTAATAGAGTGAGGTTACCGATAACATTTTATTTCAATCTAAATATTTAATATACAGCTTATAAATATTTTTTTTATTAAAAAATTATATAATAATAAATATTATTTGTTATTATAAAATTATATAACAATAAATATTTATTAACCACCCCAATTTATTTTTACTTTTTATTTTTGAAGGTAAATTTTAGTCGGTTTTGCTCATTTTTTGAAATCCTAATATTGTAGGTCTTCTTAAAATAAAACAAAACTTTCGTAACATTCTTTTTAAGATCAAAAAGTTTTGAAACAATGATTTTCAACAAAATTTTAAAAAATTAAAAAGATTTTTTTTATCCATTTTTATTTTAGTTCAAAAGAAAATAGTGGATGATAATTTGGCTTTTTTAATATTTTCAATGGTCATCTCTTTATTTTTGATGTGAAAAGAAATGTAACCACTTTCTTTTCAAATAGGAAAAGTTATTTCTTTTATATTAAAGAAACATGTTACATTACTAAAAAAAACACAAAATGGACCTTTTCATCAAATCATTGTTCTCACCTAACACAAATAATAATTTATCACAAAAAGACTATCAAATCTGCAAAATCCCTCCTATAATATCAAACCTCTGCTATGTAATCTAACCTCCTATGAAAACATGGCATACTAAAAATAATCAAACCATGTAATAAACACAGTATGAAAGTAGCTAAATCATTTTTGAAAATCATAGCACAAAACCTTAATAACATGGATGGAAGATGAATAATTTAGGTTTATTAAATTAATTTAAATAAGAAAAAATATTTAATTAATTTAATAAAAAAACATTCTTGAAAACCAAAGCACAAATTCCCAAAGTGTTCACATATGCACAATTTGGAATAGGGTTGTTTACAACAACAAAAAAATATTATTAGTACTAACCATGCAAACAAATAAAAGACAAAACTCACAAGAAAGAAAAATATATAAAAAGCAATAGGAAATAGCCTTTATTGATAAGTGCTATAAGTGTAGATAAAAAATATAAATAAAATAGAGAATCATTTTTTTTAATTTATCTAATAAAGAGTAAAAATGCCAAAATCTTGGTTTATGTTCAATTATATAAGCAATTCATAGAAGAAGTAAAAATGCCAAAATTTCAATTTATGTTCAAGTACATAAGCAATCCATAGAAGAAATATGTTCAACATTTGAAAGTTTTCAAAGTATATAGAACATAAAAGCATCAAAGTAAACATAATGTCAAACTAAGATGAGTGATGAAGTCATAACTTTGAGTGGTGATTATAGATAATATGATAGTTGAAGAAAACGTTGGATCTTTTACTAGAACTCACAAAACTAAAGAAATATGTGTATCAATTGTTCGTATCTAAGAATACCTACAAAAGAGAGATTTGATGCGTTTGCTAAACCCTAGTTGCCTTGCTTAGGGTTTCTCCTCGTTGTGCAATGGATCCACCTAATCCCGATCCTGGTGAGCGCGGAGCATGTCTGGAGGCTGGGTTTCAGTGGGTGCTTGCTTTGCAGCCCCTCTGTAAACCCTCCCCAGTTGATGCTCGATATTTGAAGAGAGTAGAAGCACTAGAAGTCAAGCTCTCGTCCTCAGCTTCCAAGGCCAAAGTAGTTGCATTGCATGAGAGAGGATTAGTTGGGAATTTTACAGGACTTTGTCCCTCCCCCCGTTCCATCGAAACGTGGCTGAACAAAAACTGGAGATCTCTGATACAAGGTGAAGTGCATCAAATATTTTGCGGTCGGGGATTTTTTGTTTTTCTTTTTGAGAAAAAAGAGAGGACATGAAACTCATCTTCAGGAATGGGCCATATTTCATGGGCCTGAGAGGCATGTACCTTAACAAGTGGGATCTATCCTTCGATCCAGAAAAAGATATACCCTCCTCGGTCCCGGTTTGGGTTAAACTCCCTCACCTTCCTCTTCATTGCTGGAGTGATGAAGGCCTGAAAGATATAGGAAATACCCTTAGGAAATATATTGATAAGTCAGAGCCCAAACTCCCAATATTGATAAGTCAGAGCCAGAATCTATGTAGAGGTGGATTTAGAGAAAGGGTTTCTTGAAGCTATAAACATGTTGATGGACGGCTGGAATCATTTGCAAATAGTTGATTACGAACAAATACCCTTCAAATGCAAGACCTGCCATGAATATGGGCACTTCGCAATATTTTGCCCTAAAAAAGCTCAGCTAGAGGAAGGGGAAACCCCAAAATAAGACTGGAACGAAGTGCATAAGAGAAAAGTGAGCAAAGCAAGACCAAGCCAGACATCACCAACAAAGAAAAAATCAAATGAAAATAGATTTGAAGCCCTTGAATCAACAGAAGATGAAGAAGCAGTAGCAGTAGAAAAAGAAAGAGGAAAAAATATAGAGGAAGATAAAAAAGATGAGCCAGTGCTCATGGAAATAGGTCAAGAAGATAACTTCATCCCCACTCTCCCCCAGCAAGCATATATAGAGGTTCTTCCAGAATCTTCCTAGAACTTCGGAGACTTGGTAACCAGGTCTAAAGCAAAGGCACAAATGGAAGAAACTTCAGAAAGCAGAGGAGAAGAACTGGAACAAACAAGCAAAAAAGGGAGAAAACCCAATAAATTCATAAGGGGAATAGAAGCAAACAAAGAAAAAGCAGCAGGTAAACAATCAAGCCTGGACTATCTTGTAATACCACCACATGGGGAAAAGAATCCATAAAAATGCATGAAAATAGAAAAGATAGAGCTCTACCTCATTCTTCTAAGAAATAATGAAGCTTGTCTCCTAGAATTGCAGAGGGTTAGGAGGAAAATAGAAACTGGAGGAAGTAAAAAGAATAAAACAAAGTGAATCAATGTCTATCCTCGCTATCCAGGAGACGAAAATGAAATCTAAAAACGGCTTAGAAGCAATGAAAAACATTTGGAAAAATGGTCATGGAGTTGTAGTTAGCTCCTAGTGGGCTTCAGGAGGCATAGTTAGATGTTGGGATGCAGCCTCTTTTAAACTCATCTCTAAAACTGAAAGCCATCACTGGTTGTTTGTTGAACTTGAAGATCTCAACACACAAGAGATTCTCTGTATTGGAAACGTTTATATCCCAACCCTTCACGGCTAAAAGGAAGAATTATGGGATCAACTAGATTCTCAAAAGCATGGGAAGATGCAGCAAACTTGCATTATTGCTGGGGATTTCAACACCAAAATCTCACCTGAAGAGAAAAGAGGAGGCTCTATAGTTCGAGATCCCTTTGGAGAGAGGCTGGAAGATCTCATGAATACTTGGAAAGTTATAGACATCAAACCGAAAAAAGGTAAATACACCTAGAGCAATAAGAGGTTTGGGTTGGGCCACATTGCTACTAGATTGGACTGGATCCGGGTAAGTTCCTCCTTCCTAGATCTCTCTATTCATCCCTCTTCGACCATCCTTCCTTCCATCATATCAGACCATAGGCCTATCTCTCTTGACTTGTCCACTGTTGGAAACCTTGGACCTCTTCCCTTTAGGTTCTCCTCCAGCTGGATAAAGGAGACTGGGTTCCTCAAAACAGTTCAAAGCTCATGGAACATTTTTATCCAAGGTTCCCCTGGCTATATTTGAGAACAAAATATTTCTAACATGAAGAAAGGACTCAAGCTTTGGATAAAAAACCAAACCCTCATAAACAAAAATGAAAAGGATTCTCTCCTTAGTAGTCTTGAGGACTTCCATAATCAAATGGAAACCTCTGAGGTTACCAATTCCTTTCTATGGAAAGAAAAAGAAGTCAGCAGGAACCTGCAAACTATACTCCGCAAAGAGGAAGAAGAAGCTCATCTTAAATCAAGATGTCTATGGCTAAAAGCAGGCGATTCGAATACAATTTTTTTTCACAACCGATGCAATGAGCATAACAAAAAGAACACCATAAAAGAGATCATTTATGAAGAAGAAGTTCAAATCTCTGGTTCAGATGAAATAAAAACTGAGATCAAAAATCACTTCAAAGATCTTTACACCGAAGAAGAATACGCCCAGGAAGAAGAGTTTAAGAATCTTAGTGAAGAGGTTCAAATCTTCTACAGCAAGACATTGGATTTCTTACGCAAAAGGTTACTCTGGAAGAAATCTCCAAGGCTATTTGGAGGCTTCATCCAGACAAGGCCCCCGGGATTGATGGTTTCACTATCCGCTTCTACAGGAGCTGTTGGAATATCATTAAAAAATATATACTTAGATTGATCATATGGACTCGGTCAAGAGATAAAATAGGGGAAACCACCAACTCTACCTTCATTTCCCTCATTCTGAAAGAGAGAAACCCTTCTTCTATAAAAAGGTACAGGTCGATCTCCTTATGCAATTCCTCTTACAAAATTCTCACCAAGATTATCTCCAACAGGATTAAAAAGGTTATCCCACTCATCATCTTAGAGAATTAAGGAGGTTTTATAGCTTGCAGGCAAATCTATGATAACATTCTCCTGGTGCAATAAGTGATCCACTCTAGCCAAGTTCAAAAAGAATCAGGAATGGCCATTAAGCTAGATCTTACCAATGCTTTCAACAGAGTAAGGAATTCCTTCCTTTATAAGGTTTTAGACAGGTTTGGATTTCCTCCCCCCTTTGTTAGATGGGTAAAGGCCTACATAGACAACCCTTGGATGGCTCCTCTTGTCAATGGTAGGCCCACTGCTTTCTTCCAAGCTAACAGAGGGATTCGACAAGGCTATCCATTGTTGCCCTTCCTATACATTCTAAGTGCATATGCTCTCAACAGAAGGCTCAATAGGCTCAAAAACAAAGAAATATTTCTTGGAATCTCATTTGTGAGAGGAGTGCAAGCCATCAATCATGCTCGGTTCGCTGACGACACCATCTTACTTGGAAGTGCCTCCACAAAAATTGCAAGAAGGTTCAAAACTTTTTTGGACTTGTTTCTCAAAGTTTAAGGAAGCAAACTAAACTCCCATAAATCTTGGCTTTATGGGTGGAACTTCGCACCAACAATCCTTAGTGAAATTGCCTAGATTCTAGGACTCAATGTGAATATAGACTAGACTTCTTTCTTGTATTTGGGTATCACCATCTCTAAGAGATCCAATAACTCTCAGTCATGGAAGATCATCATTCAAAAGATAAAAAACAAACTCCAACCTTGGGGAGCACGTTGGCTCAATTTAGCAGGCAAGCTAACTCTGATAAAATCCATCCTCTCCTCTTATCCTATATTCTCATTCGCCATATTCTTAGCTCCCAAATCCATCCAAAATGACATTAGCAAAGAGCTTAGAAAGTTTTTGTGGAAAGGAGGGAAAACCCTGAGAAAAAAAGTTCAACTTAGTAAGTTGGAACAAGGTTTTAGAGGACAAAAACAGAGGGGGGCTTGGAATCAGAGACCCTGGACTAATGAACTAGGCAATGGGGGACAAGCTGGTCTGGCACTTCATATCAGGAAGGAAGGAGTGGTGGAAGGAGGTCCTCAGATTAAAAAAAAGAAAAGAAAAAGGTATCTCAAAACCCCAAGAGCAAGGAGTCTATAAATCGAATGGAAAGGCAAAGGCTCATCCATTCGGAACCTGTGCAAAACCTCTGTTGGTATAATCAAAGACAATAGTTACTGGATTCCGGGCAATGGGAAAAAAATTAACCTTTGGAACGATAATATTCTCGGGCTCACTCCCATTGCTGAAGCCAATCTACCCAATCTTAAACTCTGGATGCAAGATATGGGATATAACAGGCTATATGATATCTCATCTTGGGACAATAGTGGGAATTAGAAGGAATGGAAAATATTGCAGCCACCAGAGCATCTTGAAGAAGAATACAAAACTTTAACCTCTCTGATGCATGGTAGGTCTCCCTCAAATACCCAAGATCGAGATATCAAAGGATGGGGAACTCAAGGGCACTATACAGTAAAAGAAGGCTTCAAAATTCTAAAAAAGTAATGATGGCAACCAAAACGCAACCAGCTGGAATAAGGTATGGAATCCTGACTGTATCCCCAAAGTCAACATATTCTTTTGGTTGTTAGCTCAAAACAATTTGCTCACTACTGATAGTATAAGCAAAATAGGATTTGAGGGGCCCTCAATATGTGCACTTTTTTCCAACCACGATGAAACTGCTCTTCATCTTTTTCTAACCTGTCCAGTCACAAATCAAGTCTAGGAATGCACCCTTGGATCTCCGGCCATCAAAGGGAGGCACCCAAGAAATATTTCAGACATAGTTTCAAATTGGAATACCATCTACCCTGGCAGGACATGAGGGAAACCCTCTATGCTACGTATCTAGAACAATATCGCACAAAATACTTGTTGGAAAATTTGGCTCTCAAGAAACAGAGCAATTTTTGATGGGAAAAAGTCTGATCCCAGGCGCATTGCTATCAAAGTTTAGAACATGATTTCTGAAAAGTTGAATAGCAAGCAAATCGTTTTCAAAGAAGTAGATAAGCTCAGCCCTTCGGAAGTAACCTTCTGCAAAAATTTATGCTTATAGAGCTCCCCTCAAACCAAACTCCCTCTTTCATACAGGGAAATTCAGAAAGATAAGTAAGAATTCCATCAATGGAAAAAAAACTCTGCATTGCCACACTCTCTTCTTCGATGGAGCATCGAAATGCAATCCAGGAAAGTCCGAGGCAGGTGGAATTATATTTGACCCCGGAGGAAATCTAGTGGTTACTTTCACCTGGGGGATTGGAATAAAGTCCAACAGTGAAGCAGAATGGCTCGGCCTCTGACTAGGAATCGATCTAGTAAAAAAAGGAAAACATCATCAAGATCATTTTTTTTGGAGACTCCAAATAAATAATACAAAAAATGAGGAATGGACGCACTGATGGGACAAGCAATTGCAACCGTTTGCATAAAAGAATCATCAAGATGAGCTCCAGTCTTCAGGCCACATATTACCACATCTTAAGGTAGAACAACAGCCTAGCAGACAAAATGGCCAATAAAGGAGTGAAGAATAAGACAGGTATAGTCTCAATAAGAGATCAATCGATTCCCAAACATGTCCCTTAACCTCCTTAATTCAAATGGGTCTCACCACCCTTCCCCCGCCATTACTCATCTTTAGCATAAGAGCAAGTATCCTTCGACGCGCCTCGACTATCATAGCTACTTGGTCAGCTTCATCGTAATAAAGGAGTGGCTCTACCCACATCTTATGGATTCTTCAAGCCTTTACTTCACTTGCAGCGATGATGCCACCACCATGAATGAATTCAGGTGCATTCGAAACATGGAAGAAGATCATATTTCTCTCTCTGTAGGTTTACTCAGCTCGCAAATAGACTTTGATGAGCATTACCATACAGTGAATGAAGTGTCAGCACCAAAGAGAACAACACAGAATCAGGCACGGTAAAGAAATTGCAAAAATGACAGGCTTTCTCCCTCAGATTTTTTTGAATTTTTTTTTGTGTTCTGCTGATTTATTCTTAGATATATTATGTATTTCTACTTATTTCTGAATAAACATTTTTTCAAGCAGTACCCATACAGAGGCAGCCTCAATTCCAGGAAAACAACTAGATTTTTTCTTTTCATTGTAGTTTGTTTATTCGCCATAGTAAGCTCTTATACATCAAAACAATTTTTGAATCTAGATGTTGTAAGGATGGCTACGCTCAACTTCTTTTTATAAATATAAATCTTCTTTGGTTATTATTAAAAAAAAAATCTAACAATACCTACATTAAAATTCAATCACACATAAATCCACTAATAACATTGAGATAACAACTCAATCACCTAAAAGAAAATTGTTCTAGTATACACACATCTTGGATAGCATATCATGGGCATAAAAGTAAGGAGGAACATAATTGTATTAAATTATTGTAACTTCGGAAGATATTCTAAATGTATTGATTGTATTCCTCCTTCAGGATATGAGTTTGGTCTTGTTAGTGTCATTGAAAGAATCAATATAAACCCCCGGATGTAAGTCGGGTCAATAGTGCCCAAGTGTCAATCTAATAAATGTTATTTGTTGTGTCTAGTTGGACAAGTCGTCCCAGTCAGTTAGAGAATTTGACCCTGTTAGGTTAGAGATCAATTCAACTGAAGAATATAAATAGGGAGGCACTCCCCTTCATTTGTACTCACTCACTCAAGTTTTTTTGCAAGAGAGAGAAGAACTAATGCGCCAGAAAGAAGTTAGAAGCAGTTGTCTGGGTTTTACACTACTCTGGTTGAGATCTATACTGAGAAGGTTTTGTGGGGTTTTCTCCCTTGTGGTTTCCCAGAGGAAAATCTTTGTGTTCTTGTGTTTCTATGCTTGTTGTTCTTTCAGTGATCTTCTAGTGACAATTTGTTTTAAGATATCATCTAAGCAAATCAAGAAAACTGAACAAATTGTAATAGAATTGTTGTTAGAATTTCAATGTTTCCAATATGATTATGTTAGATCTTCGTACAATTCACAATAATCATATGCACTAGGATCACTAAAAGAAAGACTAGCATAGCAACACAATAGACACAAACGTTTTATCTGGGAAACTACAAGGGAGAAAACCCAACAACTTCTTCAGTATAGATTATGTCAACAAGAACAATGCCAAACCAAGATAAGATAACCCCAAATACATAAGCAACTTCTTCTTCTCTCTATCTAATCTCTTCACTCTCTCTTTTGCACACTTGCTTGACTTGAGTGTGTGTCCAAATGAGAGGCACCCTCTCTATTTATACTCATCAAGTGAGTGACCTTTTTACCTAACTGGGCCGACTTGTCTAGGGAGACTCAAAAAATATTTATATAATATTTCTTGTGGGTACTATTTACCCGACTTACAAAGGAAGGGATACATTAATACATACAAGACTTTTACGTGACCAAGTACACCAATAACATCTCCCTAAGGAGGTACAACAATAATACAATAAAAGTACAATAAGAATATCTTTCAAAGTTACAATCAACATTTGCAACTAGGAAAAGCATCTCCTAGGGGAAATCTTAGTGGTTAATATTTGTCACTTGGATAACTTCGTTTGAGATAATAATAAAAAATACCAATTAAAAAATAAAATTTACCACAAATTCTATAAAACACTAGTCTATTTGAAGTAGTCATATCCAAAAAATTGACTCTTATGATAATTTTCATTGAGGAATGCAAAATAGTTG
This sequence comes from Pseudotsuga menziesii, assembly GCA_001517045.1. Taxonomy (NCBI): domain Eukaryota; kingdom Viridiplantae; phylum Streptophyta; class Pinopsida; order Pinales; family Pinaceae; genus Pseudotsuga; species Pseudotsuga menziesii. Next base: position 2,637 of record LPNX010802854.1, on the reverse strand, counting down.
ATATTTAGAGAAATAATATTTACCCAATATCTGCACAACAACATGCAAAATGACTTGATGCAATGTTATTTGCTTATAAAATTTACATATGCACAATTCGGGACAAAGCGAGAAAACAATGGTTCCTTCCCTTTGCTCTCCTACCCTAACTGGCAAGGATGGCCAAATGAAGAATTTGAACCTATTATACTAAACCAAGTACAAAATGTTATTTAATTACTTTAATTGAAAAGCATTCTTGAAAATCGTTGCAAAACACCCTAATCAATAGGGATTATAGAAGAATAATTTGGCCCTATTAAACTAATCCAAACATGACTCAATTTTGTTTAAACAATATAAATGAAAAGCATGCTTGAAAATTGAAGCACAATACCCTAATCGATAGGGATGGCCAAAGGAAGAACTTGACCCTAGTAAACCCATAATAAATGTAGAAAGAAAAAAACATTAAACAAAAAAGGAGAACTATAGTACCTAGTTTATGTGAAACTGTTGAGGTCAATATGAATCTTGCTATGAACTAGAGATGGAAGAAACAAATGTGTGCATCCAAAATCAAAGAAAAAAATTGGGAGTGAATAATTGAATTGGAACCAATGATAGAAATACTATATATAGGGAAATAGACTATAGAGGTAACTGATGGGTGTTGACTTATGCAATTGAGTCAGCAGAGGTAGTGTATGGCAGAAGGGATGGACAACACAAAGATGCAATAAAGAGGGTAGATGGGCCAATGTGACATGAAGGAAGGCAGGGATATCACAGAAGGGCATTCAATATTCATCGAGAGGAAAAGCAATAATGAAGGTTGATTTTCAAAAGAACATCCAAAGAAATAGAGGCCTTCGATGGTCAATGGAAAGGGTTTCAAAACAATAAGAGTTGGATTTGGAGATTCAATAGCTTATCCGAGGTGGAATCGATGGAAATAAACACAACCATGTTCCTTCTGTCAATGACAAGGGTTTCAGAACAATGAGATTTGTATTTGGAGAGACAATGGGTTATCTTGAGGTGGAATCGACGAACATGATGTAGTCATGTCCCATCCATTGATGGAAAGGGTTCAGAACAATGGGAGTTGGAGCTAAAGAGGCGACGATCTCTCTAAAGGTGGAATAAGTTGACGGGCAAAAATGCATCCATTTCCCATTTGTTGATGGAAAGCATTTCAAAACAATAAAAATTGGAGCCAAAGGGTCGATGAGCTATCCTAAGGTGGAATCGACGGGAATAAACACAGTGGTATCACATTCATTGATGGAAAGGGTCTCAAAACAATGAGAGTTGGATTTGGAGAGTCGATAGTCTATCCCAAGGTGGAATCGATGGAATAGACACAACCATGTCCCATTCACAAGGGTTTCAAAATAATAGGATTTGGATTCAGAGAGTCAATGGGTTATCCCAAGGTGGAATCGACGAGCACAAATGTAGCCATGCCCCATCCATTGATAGTAAGGGTTTTAGAACAATACGAGTTGGAGCTAAAGAGGTAATGGGTTATATGAAGGTGGAATTGATGTAGCCATGTCCCATTCATTGATGGAAATGGTTTCAAAATAGTGGGAATTGGAGTGGAGAGACGATAATTGGCCCAACAACTCGCTATTAAAAATAGCAGTGTGAGCTAGTTTTGTCCACTAAAATCGACCGTCAACGAACCTTCGACAATCATCTAACAAAATGAATAAGCACAAATGCAACCACATCCCATATGTGAGGATAAAATCCCCCAGTGAAACATGCCTTATAATATAAATATAAATATTGTATTAAACTATTTTATTTTTTATAAATTAATTAACTTATATAAAAGGTTATGAATCTTAGATCTATTAAAATAGATTAACAATGTTTAGTTAATTAATATATAAATTAAGTCAATTTTTAATATAAACTTTATTTTTTATAAAATTAAATTTAAAATTATGATTATAGTCCTAATCATTTCCATATGATTTATTTAAAATTGATTTCATCATTATTAAAAAATTTATATAAAATGTTTTTATTTATTTTAAATGTTTTTTTTATGGTATGGATGTGGAGAGGAAATTGTCAAAACTATTGACCTTTAGATATGACAAGTTTGAGAAAGCAAAAATATATTTAAATATGTTTATTATTAAGTTGGACATTATTTTTTTAATAAATTAGATTATAAAATCATCAATTTAATAAAATTTTATATTATAAAAAATATATTTAATATATTTATTATTAATTTAAACATTATTATTTTTTTAAATAGGTAAATGATATAATTACAAAAGGACTAATTGACAAAATATATATAGTAAGTTAGGAATGAACCACGAATTTGAGCCTTTTTTTTTAACACAAGCGTGTACTTTAAAATCTTAACGCCAAGAAAAAATGTTAATTCAATTGAAATGTTTATTATCAAATTAAATATTATTATTTTTTTAAATAGGTTGATAATTTAATTATAAAATTATTGATTTAGTAACATTTTATATTATAAAAAAATATGTTTAATATATTTATTATTGTGATAGAGGTTTTTATTTGAAGTTGGGTGGATTACTATTTATGTTTCTCATCTACATATGAGGATGCCACAAATGTACTATAAATATTGATTTTATGCCATTTCTTCAAAATACG
>LPNX010802773.1:0-11205 GCA_001517045.1 Pseudotsuga menziesii | reverse complement strand
AAACATACTATTCCATGAAACCAAATTTCATTTAGTCATTTTGTCAAACATTTTGCATGCAACTTCTACAAAACCACATTTTGACATACATGTCTACAAAAGAGTTTCCCAGAAAGAAATTGGATTGTACTTCACTTCTTATTATTTCACAATGAAATTCCTTGCCGTTATAAAAGCCAACAAACTTGTACAAGCCGGGAGAATGCTGGCAAAGGTGAAGGCAATTGGTTGGATGCCCACTCTCCGCGTTTGATCAAACAGTGATAGGGATTCCTCATGCAACCCACACCTGCAATAACTATGATCATGACAGTCCATAAGATAATGTTTCACTTTATCATTCGACCAAAAACCATGTGAGCATCGGCCAAAACTCCACACTTGGCTTATACTAGCAAAACGTTGTTCACTAAACATGTGTCTCCGGATTCATATCCTGTGTGAATTATGTGGTAATGAACTTGTTTTCCTTCGAGGCAGAGCATTTTTGTTTACACAAACCTTTCTTTTACTTGTGATCTCCATGGATGTTAACTATTGCACATGGTTGTTCATTATTATAAGGGTTTGGTGAGCTCTCCCAACATCTCCCACCATGGTCTAATTCTTAATGAATCTAGCTCTAGTGATCTCCCTTTGTAAAATTTCTCAAAATGGGTCGCTCCACATGTCCAACGACCTCCTTTTAAATATGTTCAATGTGTTCTCAGCTGGGAAAGATTAGTTCAAGCACTACTCTACTGAGTATGTTGAGGGAAATAATCGTTACATTGTATGATAAGTATGAATGGTGGTTAATTACATTTTGGTTGGTTCTTTATAACCCCCATATTGTTTCCTCTTGGTTCCTCTTTATGCCATAAAAAGGATGGTTTGGAACTTCCTCATAGCAAATGACTTTGATGTGTTCCTCTAGCAACACTTCCCTTGATGGTCATATTCAATTTGTAAAAAAAGTGTTCATATTTAGTTTCTTAGTATTTAGATGAGGAGCATGCCTTGGCATCTCTCTAAACTGGGCCTCGTACTCTGCCACCGTCTAATTGGATTGATACAACACATTGATATCATTCAAACAAGACTATAAAAAATCCTTAGAAAGTTACCTCTACCAGAAATGTTCCTTGGACAACTCCCATGTGACCATGGATGTCTCAAGACTAAGTTCTAGCTCCAAGAAAAATATCAGTAATTACTGCAAGGCATGCTCCTAAAACAACCGAAGTTGAAAAATAGGATGACGGACGACTTGACATGACATTTGGTGCTAATGGTTGAGGAGAGCAATGTAGAAGCCTCACCAGACCCTGAGGGAATAGATGTTGATCTTGATAGAATATCAATTTGGCCTAATATGTTTGAGCCTATTTTTATAGTAGAGTTTAATGGTGTTGACATAAGCAACTTCAGCTATAGATTGCTTACAAGGAAAATATGCTCCCTGGATTGATCTATACTTTGTGTTTTTTTCTACATTTATGACTATCCAGAATTCAACATGCTAATTAAGAAACTGACAGCTATGTTACTATAGAAAACCCAGTTGATCAACATGATACTGTGTGTATGCTTATATAGAAGAAACCCTGCTAGGGTATTTTACAGGGCAGGTTCCCCCTGAAGCTAGAATCTGTGGCTGGGATAGGGAACCCTAGGGGGCCTTTGGTTGGCACTATGTGACATGTCCAAACCAGAACCCTTACTAAAGGATTTTTTCTGTTTCTATTCGCTAACAAGTCCCATGTCCCAAAAGAAATGTGACAAGGGCCTTGGATTTATAAGAATACCTTGTTAGTCCCCAGGTTTGAGGATTTCTCAGCTAACCAATATGTTCAGTGTTCCTTCCCAATCTGGGTGCAATGATGCTAGGATGATGGGATGGAAACCTAGGTGTACTATAAGTTAGATTAGAGTGGATTTTCCAAATGTTTGGTGCTTCCAACAAGTTTTTACAGTCAGTGTATAAAGGGCAGCATTATGGGGTAGGTTTAGGTAGGAGTTAAGGATATTAAGGCCTTAGTATTAGAGAGATAGAAGCTTAGGGTGATAGGTGTTAGTCTTAGAAATGACATTAGGGATAGATGAGTACCTTAGGTAGATTTCTGGGCATGACCGTAGGATAGATGAATGGTATAGGCTTACTATAATAGAGGATCGAGGCTAGGATGTAAGGGTCTAGGCTTAGGTAGGCTATAGTCTAAGTGACTCATTAGCCTATCCTAGCCATTTGTTGAGAAGAGATCATCTCATATTTCTCTCATGATCTTTTCATTGTCGTGGATTTGAAGTTTTTCTAAGTTTCAGTTCTAAGTTTGAGTTACCTTATTAGTCATTTTAGTGGTGAGCTTGAAAGGGCGCTCTTGTATGAAGTGGGCTTCACCATTTCAAAGGAAGACACACTAGGAATCCTGTTTTTCTTTGTGAGGGCGCATTATTCTAATTTCTCATCTCATATCATTTCCAAATCTGTATGAGTGTCAGTTGACAGTGGGTTTATCTTGCCATATCTTGTGAAGAAAGGGTATACCAACTAAAAGAGGGTGCACTTACATCCCCAAACACACATGAGGAGGGCGCAGTCCATTCGCAGCTCAACATAGCAGAGGATTGAGGGTTCTGTAAAAGTGAGGGCACACCAGTCTTTCGGAAAACATGACATAAAGGAGGCACATTCTACAAGATATCTTTATATTATATATCTCTTGTCTTCTTTCTCAAATCGTGACCATCTTGAAGGGGTGCCCAATACTTCTCAAAGCTGTCAACTACAGGAACAACCAAGGGAATCTCTATAGACATCTTCAGGAAGAACATTGGAACTGATATTAATGTGTTTGGATAGTTGTGCATTGAAATTGAAAACCTGGGAATGAGTACACTTCAAGCTGGGCGTTCATTCCATCACCAAATATTGTCCATTTCACCAATGATTCACTGTTGTTCCACTATCATTTTGTAAAGAGTACACAATACTAGGCAAGCAGCTGATAACTTCAACAATTTTCCAGGCATGTTCACTTTCTTTGATTAAAATTATACGTCTGATATTATCTTGTCTCCTTTGATTATTATGATATAGAACTGTCATTATGGAATGTTAAGGCTTATGCAAAGATTATATTAAACACTTTCCATGTGGAAACAAACTATGAACAGTAGTATACGAATGCATAGCACACTTGTTTAAAATCTGAGAATTGACGATTAATAACAGTCAAGGGGAACCAAAGCGTTTGACCAAATTCTTCAACCAATTGCAATAGATATTGTGGGTTTGAATTCAGATTTGTGAGGGCACTACATTCAACAGGGCTTGCCATTAGATTCATGAATTTTTTTTAGTGGTCTTGTAAACAACTTGGGCAATATATATATCAGAATTGATGAAAATTTAGAAAGGGACTTCACTATGTTCTAACTATGTAAACAACTATTAAAACAGTTTGCTAAGAACTCAATATGTCAAATTTACCCAAAAAGAACAAATATGGAATCAACTTCATTATTTTTATAAGTTTCTTAGGAGAAATTATGTTAAATTTGCTTTTTCTTGTTTCGTGGTCATCAACAATAGATAAGGAAAATGAAAGAGTGATGCTTACTTCATATCAAGATGTACAAGGACCTCTGCTCCTGGAAATGCTTCTTGTGTTGTTGCAACTGCCACCCTCATTGCTTATTTCCATGCTCCACCAATATGCTCCATAGGTAAAGAATATCCTGACAGTAGGTGGCCTACCCAAACATCTTCCTTCCTGCATTATAGCAAGGCAAAGAATATTTTATCAACCTGATAATAATTGAGAAATACTTCAAAAATGAAATCATAAATCACAATAGGTAGTGGAATTCTCTAATGTTTTATCAGATTATATCCTAGCAAAGAAAATTTAATAACTCTGATCTTAGAATTCTGAAACATTTGTCATGCAACGTGCTGCATGACAAAAGATATTGAAAAATTTTCACAATTTTGTTTTGGATGTATAAAATTAGGACTTTAAATCTTCCAAAATTTAAATAATTAAATTGTTGTTATTGCCATCCATAGTCCTTTTGCTCTAAAAACATGGTCATGAGTCCTGGAAAACATTGAAATCTCATTCCTCAAAATATTTATGAGTGTGAACCCCATTTTTTTATATCAAATGCATTTGTATGGAGAATTCATCATAATAATAGGCATTAATCAAGAACCATACCTAAAACAACAAACAATACAAGCTAGCAATCTACTTAAAAATTCACTGATGTTATGAATATGAACTTTATTTTATATGACCATATGTAGAACTAACCTTACCTATGTATAAGCAATTTCTGTATAAATTCTGTTGTAAGACATTTGACCTCCATTTACGAATCAGCTTGGCATTAGGTGAAATGATTTTCAATATTTTATGGCTCTTCCAAGCAGAAAGGGATTTCCGCCTGACACTTTTGAGACTATATGACTCTTTCATGATGCAGATTGGACCCAAAGGTACTCCCTTCTTCAGTGCATTGCCAATCAGAGTGGCACATGAGCTATGGGCTGGTAGGGGACTATGAGGCTTCCAGATAAGATTACTTTTCATAGAAAACCTAATCTCCTTCACACTTTTCTCACCAATCTTACCACAACTATTGAATATGCTAGGGCCGATTGATGAACTTGGAACTCTAGCCACCCTATTCTATACACTTTTTACCCTTTTCCTTTTTTTCGACCCAATGTTTGAAGGAGATACTGGATCAATACTATCACCTAGTATGATCAATACTATCATACTGATCAATACTATCACCTAGTTCTGTAGCAACTTTCTCAAACTCCTGAAGATTTGAGATCATCGAATTGCCAAATCCCATGAAATCATGAAAGCCGCTATCAATGGATGGCATGATTTGGTCATTATTTGCACCCTCATCTGTGTTAACTACACTATCATGAATAAACGTGGACCGCCTATCTATCTCCCATCCCCTGGCTAGAAAGATTGATGGTGAGAATATTAGTAAGATCAATGAAGTATACCAGGTCTTTGTGCCATCTAGTTGCATTTGAAGAAATAATTTCAAAGCCTCGTCAGCGATGCCTTTAAGGACATACCCTAATATCATCACATCAATTGTAATCACTAATCAGGTTAGGCTGAGCACTTTCTACTTGCACTCGATGAAAGAGATTTAAGGCCTCGTCACACTGCCAACTGTATGAATAGCCTGTAATAATCACACTCTACGACACCACATCTCTTTCAGTCATTCTGTCAAACAGTTTGCATGCATCCTCTAGAATCCCACATTTGCATACATATATGTGAGTGCGTTACCCAAAGAAATCCTGGAGATCAAATCCCATTCGAAGAATGTAACCATGTACCTTGGTGCAAAATCTTGACTTTCAAACCTGTCTCTGCAATCTTGGAATTCTAGTCTCTATTATCACAGTTTTAAATCAAAGTAATTCATTGATTTTAGAAAAAATTGCAAGGTTGCTTTCTTTCATTTTTGAGACTAAGCATAAAACAAATTACCACCACAATTAACAACCAAGCCTTATTTCCAACAATGGTATACTTAATCCTGAACGGATTTAGAAACTACTAAAGCAGAGATGGCTTCTTCTCACGGAATGTCTTTGGCATGCTTGACTTCCTCTTCATGAGCAACAAAGCAAGCAGATATGGATGTATCCTGCGCAGCACGTTTATCAATAAGCTCAGTAAGGAACTCATTGATTTGGCGATCAAACATGGTTGTGGCCATAGTAGTCCATTTGGAGGCCATGGACTTTCCGGAGACTTTGTCAACAGAACAGTTATACATAATAGAAGCAAAAGAATCAACCAGTTCCTTCAGTTTGGCTGCAAAAGCCACCCTGATGCCATCTAATTTCTCCTCACTACTAGCAACAATCTCTCACTCATGTTGAATATAGATAATGTGGCATTCCTCTCTAGGTTTGGTTAGTTGAGAAGTTGAAGCTAAAAGTTTAGAACTTTATGTTAGTAGGTTTCACTGCAATAGCCTCAAGGAAAAGACGGTAATGTAAAATCCAGTTATGTTGAGATTTGCAGACGCATTTAGTGTGTAAAGCAAGTATATGGGTAACCATGCCCCTTGTGATGTAAATGGAGTGACAACTAATTGTTTATAGATATAATAGCTACCTATTACAATTTCCCTTTGAAATAGAGTGCTTTTAGTTCACACTGCTTCGGGTTGCTACCCCTCATCAATGGCAGGAAAATGTCTACATGTTTAAATACTACATGTAAGAGGATTAAGGGTAAACTTGGATTATAACTTAGTACAACCCCAAATATGGAGCACACTTGCATCCTCAAACAACTAATTGATAGAAAACTGCAAATTCAGACAATTAATCTAACTTACAGGAAACCATTAAGTATTACAGGAATTCATCGAGCATTACCAGAATTTATATTGAAAGGAATTTGATGGCACAACCTCATATTCTTGAATCTTTTGTATGAAAATGCCCAGGTTTATAAATGCGCACTCTGTTTTGGAACAACGACCTTCAACGAATCCCTAATCAACAGAACTCTGGCTACATCACACCACCAAGGCGATTATGTGTAACTTCAACCGTAATCTGGATAAATTCCACAGATCGATTCAATGTCCAGAGCTACCAACGATTTGCAAGTGCTGAGATGAACGATTCGCTTTCTCAGTTGTATTTTGAAATGTCATTCCTCAGTCATCAATGATTTGGTGTTCTCCTCAAGCTATGATATTGGATCGCAGTTCTAATCTGAGCATTCTTCAAATGCTACACCTACGATCTGACCTGAGAATCTCCACAATCCAAAAAAAAAATCTTTCATCCATTAGTATCTTCCTCCTCTCTTCAGAGACCGGTTGATCATCCTTGCATCGAGTCCCTCCTGGAAGGATCAAGGCAGTCGAGGCAGTCAGCCCGGCATATTGGGGCAAAGGTTTTGTTCTTTTTTGTTTTTGCATTTTCATTTTGTTAAATTTTTTATATTTTATTTATTTTAGTTTATTTTATATATTTGTCTTTATATGATTTTTTTTTTAAAGACTAAACATTTTTTTTATTTTCAATTTTTTTTAATTTTTCATTATGGATTACTTGAGTCACTTTCCTACATTTTAGGAATATACCATCACACACCTAGTTTCCATCAATGTAATCAAAAATGAACCTTTGGGATCCCTTCCAAAGGGTTCCAGCCTTTCTTAGAAGTGTAAAATTAAAATTGTTTTTCAAAAAAAAATTAAATTTTGAATTTTACCCTTCTAATTAAGAAAGGCATAATTTATATTGACATTTCAAAAGAAGGGCAACATTTACAATTTCCCATCCATATAAATTTCTCAAGATGTTGAAATTCCTATGTTATAAATTTCAACTCATCATTCAAAATATTGGAAATATGATAAATTATAATCACTTATTCGTGTCGTGCACTCGTTGCTTAGTTGTGCAAGATTACCAGTAATCATTGATGACTATGAGGCACTAGCCATCGAGATGTGACTCTGACTCTCGAGTCACTTGGGGTTGCAATCTAAAGTGTGGTAATGTGTCAACAACTACGACTATAACAAAAAATAATAACTACGAGTCTACTACTAGGCCCGAAGCGAGCTCAAAACTTTGTGCCTACTACCTATGTGAACCTCGCTACCAATGTCCACTCTTTTTTCGTCAAAATGAAATTCAAAAGGTCGGTTTGATAAGTCCTACTCTACAAGACTTCATTTATTGCATGAATATCATGGACTCATGACAACTATAAATAACACTCGATGTCATGCAAATACAAATAATGGCATGTATCTAGGATCACAAACTGTGCAGAAGCAGATTTATGCATTGCTAGAGAGAGGTGTCATTGGGCACACGATATGGAGAAATAATGATGATTAATAAAAAATTTAAAAAAAATTGTTGGCTCAAGGATAGTCTTCAATTTGATGGGTGGCATGATCGTGATGTAATCTCCCTCCATCCTTCCAAACATTTGTGGTTTCTCACAACATTTGTCCTCAACACTACCAAGTGGTTCACATAGCAACTAGACTACAAAGTGGAATATCTATATATCAATCAACATGAAGAAAATATAGCCATATATGTTCACAAACTCTGCTCAACTTAATATCTGACATCTCCCTTGTAAAGTGTAATTTGGATGGTGTTTGTTATCGATTATCTACCTTAAAATGTGGGGATGATCAATTTGATCCATCACTAAGTATTTTATGCATGATGAGCTCGGCTTTCACTATATCCATCTATTGAAAATATCACTTTGCTTTGACACCAATTAACATCTGTACAACTTCATTGGTGGTAGTCCTAATGCTCAAAACCCCTTTCAATTTGAAATGAAGAAAATATATTGAATATAGCGCCCCTATACTTGATCTAGTTGTCAAAAGGAAGATAAAAATTTGTGCATTCCTATGTGTAAAGAACCAACCAAGGTGTAATTAACCACCATTCATACTTATCATACAACGTAACAATTATTTCCCTCAACATACTTAGTAGAGTAGTGCTTGAACTAATATTTCCCAACCGAGAACACATTGAACATATTTTAAAAGGAGGTCGTTGGACATGTGGAGCGACCCATTTTGAGAAATTTTACAAAGGGAGATCACTAGAGCTAGATTCATTAAGAATTAGACCATAGTGGGAGATGTTGGGAGAGCTCACCAAACCCATATAGCAATGAACAACCATGTGCACTACTTAACATCCTTGGAGATCACAAGTAAAAGAAAGGATGTTACTCTTTCTATTTTAAATGATCCAAGAACCACATCTGAGAGATTTATTTTACCAAATGCATTGTATAGATGTGGCTTGGTGGCTATTAGGAAATATGATTTTAACATCATTGAGATGACCTCAGGAGTCAAGTAGGGGGGTGGATTGATGGATTTGGATATTGGATTTCATGTGACTCAAATAGCCTAGTGTTAGAAAACAATGGGATCTTATGATGTAATCATAGGCATGGATTGGTTGGAGGTACATTCGATTGTGCTAGATTACATAAGAAAGCTACTTCATTTCTTAGATGATGAAGGGAAGGAAAAGGTCTTGAGAGGGACAAACATGGTTGTATCCTTGCAATTTGTATCATTATTGTAGTTGAAAATAAGTCCCAAGAAGGGCTACTAGATGCATATTATGGTGGCATAATTTTGACTCAGTATCCCATCTTGTCAGAATTTCCAGATGTTTTTCTTGAATAGTTGCATGGGCTTCCTCCTAATTGTGATTTGGTGTTATTTGTTGAACCAAAGACCATATAAGTTCCCTTATTCAATGCCCATGCTTGAATTTCATTTGTTGCAGATGCATATGAAGAATTTTTTGGATTTAGAGTTGATCCAACCTAGCGTGTCACCTTGGGGAACATCGATTATCTTTGTGAGGAAGAAGGATGGATCCCAGATGTTGTGTATAGATTACATGGAGTTGAATATTAAGGCCACCATATATAACCAATATCCCTTTCCTTATATCTATGGATTTTTTATTATATTAAAGGGGCAATAATGTTTTTTAATATTGATCTATGATTGGGGTATGATCATCTATAAATAAAGGATGAAAATATCATGAAAACTGCTTTTACATTTTGATTTGAGAATTGTGGGTTTGTGGTGGTTCCTTTTGGGTTGACTAATGTGCCTATAGTATTAATGAATGATTGTGTCCTTTTATCCTATGTTATGTGTCCCCTTAACATCTATTTAGCATACCTTCTTCATTTATCCAACCCTACGGTGTCCTCTTTTGATTTTTCCAATCTTCCTTACCATGAATGTCCCCATAAGAGGTTTCCTATATTGCTATGTACCCTTGTTTTTCTCTTCCTTCTTAGCAAATCTTTTTCTAATCCTTCCTTCTTCCATAATATAATATTAGCAAGCACCTTCCCTGTTGGTAATAACTCCCGATTCGATCTCTATTCATGGCTAAAACATTAATTTATAGATTACAATGAGGCGGTTGATTACCAGCCTTTTCGTCTTCCTATCTATTCATATTCCTATTTATTATTTATTTACAATAATCCTGACGGATTATTCTAACAATCCCCCTCTTAATCCGAAGGGGTGTTCGTAAGTCCGAGCATGTTTCTGAATCTTTCAAACTTTTCTCGTCCAAGCGCTTTGGTGAAGATGTCTGCAACTTGATCATTTGTGGAACAATGTCGAAGATGGACTGTCTTGGCCTCTACATGATGTCGAATCAAATGATACTTTGTGTTGATGTGTTTGGTTTGATCATGGAATCTAGGATTCTTAGCCAACTTGATTGCAGAAGTATTGTCGACCAACAATGGAGTGGAGTTCTCTTATTTTTCTTGCAAATCTTCAAGTATCTTCATGAGCCATACTATTTCTTTCGTTGCTTCAGCTGCAGCCACATATTCTGCTTCGGCTGTTGAATCTGCTGGAACTTACTGTTTGCGTGATCTCCATGAAATAGCTGCTGATCCAAGACTCATAGTGTATCCAGAAGTTGATACTCCTGTCTCCTTATCGCCATCAAAATCTGAGTCTGAGTACCCAATAAGTTTGAAGTCATCCACTTTAGAGTACTTGAGTCCAATGTCTTGAGTCCCTTTCAAGTATCTTAGAACCCTCTTTGCAGCTGACCAGTGTCCTTCACAAGGTTTATGCATGAACCTTGAAAGTATGCCAACAACATAAGAAATATCTGGTCTAGTTGTTGTAAGGTAGATAAGAGTTCCTACAAGTTGTTGATACTTGGTCGCATCTTCAAATTCCACTACTACATTTCGACCCAAAATCCGACGGTTACTTCCAACGGCGCGTGGATTTTTTCTTTTAAACCTACCAAAAATCACAAAGATATATATATTTTTTGTATATGTGGCCACACATGTCGGTTAAGCGACGGATCTTTTCATAGCCGTCGCTTAATCGACGGCGCGTAAGCCAAGGTCATCAATCAATACAATACATTAGATCACAAAGATATTTTTTTTTTAAATGTGGCCACACACGTCGGTTAAGCGACGGATAGTTTCATAGCCTTCGCTTAAGCGACGGCGCGTAAGCCAAGGTCGTCAATCAATACAATACATTAGTGTAGAATTCATTTCGTAAGCCATTGACAGAGAAGAGCGTTCGAGCAGAAAATGAGCTTCTCAGGCTCCCCTGCAATGAAGGGAC
>LPNX010802770.1:91179-135879 GCA_001517045.1 Pseudotsuga menziesii | reverse complement strand
TAAAATCAATCCTCAAACAGGTTAAACGGTCAATGAAAAGCATCTGGAGATGCCCAAATGTGTTACTCAATTTCCCACTACCCAACGCATGCACCGATCAGGCTCTCATGCGGCTGGCACCCGAGTATTGATACCAGCGAGAGGGGAAAATCTGAGCAGAACCCCATGCACACCAAAATGTTAACAAAGAAAAACAAATCTAGCAGATTAGACTTCAGAACTCAACACAAGTTCCGGTTACTCATCGTTCTGAAACAAGAAATCCAACTTATACCAGTTCATCCACATCTGCCAGATCGATTTCTCTGAAATCGTGGGCATACGGTTAAAGCCACACATGGATTTTGAACACAAATAAAAACCAGGCAATGTTGCATCCACCAAACCTGAGATTCGTGGCATAGGAAGAGAGCCACACGCAGGGTTTTAATCACAAACAAAAAACCAGGCAACGCTGCATCCACCTAAATTGAGAACGAGGCATACAGAGTTCTAAATACATGAAAAACATGCCATCACGGCATCCAACCGATCTGTGATCGTGGGAAAAATAGGGAAAGCCAACACACAAGATTTTACAAATATCAGTCTCATAAAATACAGATCCAAGACAAACTGTTTCACAAAGAAGAACGTTGAGCAAAACAGAGATCGATTTTTACTGAATTCGTGGCATGAAGGCAAGATAAAAACCCAAACTGGTACCTAAGCCTGATCCATCTCTTTCCTTCAGATCGCGGCATCAATCCCTCACGATATTTATATGGCCACTATTTAAACCATATCTAAAAAATCACAATAGCGGCTTTTATCTTTTTCCTTGAAGAATCTTCTCAAGCATATAACCCAATCGATATGAAGAAATAAAACTCTATAAAAAATAAAATTCGGTACTCCAGAAGCCATATCCCTCTTAAGATCAGCAATTATAAGAGAATAAAACTAATCCCCCCCCAGGTCCCAAAATCAGGCACCAGACAGATTATAAAAGAATAAAATCAATACTTCATAATCTTTTCACACGCGGCATCTCAAATAAAACACATCTCATACTCAGCGCAAGCAGCCGTGGAGACTTGGATTTCAAACTGCAATTCTTACATAAGGGTGGCTCTGATACCAATTGATAGATTTTACTTTATGGGTTTACCTAATTACTTTAAACCCTAACCAAGATCTACTCCTATGCAAGAAATTAAACTTAATGCATAGCGGAACTTAGAAATCAAGCTTAATGCACAGCAGAACTTACTTTCCATCTTCAAAGGCCGCAGACAGCTTCCAAGGCTCTGGGTTGATACGCTCCTGGTCTTGACTTGAGTTGTTGGCTCTCGAATCCTTCCAAGAACTTACAATCCTTTTCTCTGGAGAGTATCCTGTCTTCAAATGGAGCAGACAATTTTTCTGGATGATTGCAAGCCTTGGAGACTCAGCCCTTTTATAGCAGTGCCAAAGAAGAATTCTAATCCTAGGGCAGCTGAAATTTAGCTAATACTTGGGAAACAAGTCTGAAAAGAAATCTGGAATTTCCGATTTTATAAAAATCTTGAAATCGGGAAACTTTAGAAAAAACTGAAATAAATCAGAATAAATTCTGATTTCCTTATTTAGCTCAAATTTATTACTGCTATTATTTTAATCAACTATAATCGGTCCATTAACAATTATAATTGATTACCATTATTCTATATGTATTTGTATCCAAATCCTTATTTAAATACGTATAATGCCATGACTTAATTAATCACATTGTTTGGCATTTCTTAATCATTACATAAATGTAATCTTGCGACAGTATTTGATATCATAATCATAATGCACGTATGTCCAACTTAATTATTGTAATTAGACGTCTCTAAATCCAACACTTGTTTCTTAGGAGATCAAGAATTTTTAGAACCTGTGCGAAAACGTTATGAAGGGATTGTTGGGAGCCTTTAAGAACAAGATTACAAGTGTAGAATTAGACAAAAAAAGAATATCGAATTGCGGAATTTTTGTGCAGGAAATTCAAACTGCATGACCAACATCGAATTTCGAAGGAAAAATTACCCTCGTATCTGTTAATGGATTCTTGTAAGCAATTGCATGCGAAGAGAAGAAGTGGAAGTGGAAGCCACAGTGAAGTTAAAGAGATTATCTGGATGGGAGAAAAATTTTCAATGAGATATATGTTTGACAATGTTGAAATGTTTGTTCAAGAAATATCAGCAATGTCTAAGATTTTGCATCCAAATCTTATACGGACAATAAGCTCATTTGTAGATAAACAAATAAACGAGTGTTGTCTGGTGATGGAAGTGTTTCATATGGATACTCGTAGCTTCATCAACCAGAATTATTCTTCTCTAAAATATAATTCCATTTTCACTACCAAGGGCTATAGATTTCATGCTTCAAGTATCCAGAGAAATGGAGTGCTTGCATTCCCATGACATATATAATTCATGGGGCCTTAAAATATTCCGATGTACTTGTCAAATTCATCGAAGGCCAAATCCATCTGAATATTTTTAGACTTTGGTATTATTAACTCAGATCTGTTGAGTTCACAATACTTATCAACTCAGGGAGATATCCCTCCTTGTTGGTGGCACGCTCCATAGGTTTAAAACATTAGACCTGAAGACGATGCAGTGGCCAAGGTCTATCAAACCAAATATATAGACAAAGAGGATGTCTATAGTCTCAGCATGATGTGCTACGAAATTTTGATGGGAAAGGTATCGTTTAGTGATGGTCATGTGAAAGCAGATAACATCTTTTCATGAATGAAATTCCAATAGGATTCGACAGTGTTATGACTTTCCAGATTGTCAAGTGTTTCTGAAAAATTATCCATCTCTTTGATGCGACAATGTTAACATCTCTTATACCCGCCCATGAAACACATGGGCTATTTGATGATATCATCCTACTGTCTGGAGGAGAGGTGGTGTATCAAGGACCACGAAAATAAGTGTTTGATTTCTTCGAGTCCATGGTCTTCAAGTTCCTAGAAAGAAATGAGGTTGCCAATTTCTTACATGAAGTAATTATGATTTTTTATACAATTATGTTTGGTGGTTTCTATGTGGTAGTTGTGAACTATAGTCTAGATCTCAAAGAAGAAAGATTTACAACATTTCACAATATTTTTATGAAGCAAGGAAATCTGATCATGAAGATCAAGGATTTGGAAGGCCGCTAAGGTTTCCCCATGCTCTATCATTCAAGGAGAAAGGATTGAAGGAACGTAAAGACAAACTCTTAGATATTTAGGCTTCTAGTCCAAATGATAATACAATTTTGTTTTTGTCAACTCCATCATACCATGGTTCCTTTCCATCCATTTACAACAAGAGTGATTAAAGCAATTGTTGGAGCTGTTAATTACTCCACTGCCCAAAATTATTGGTCGATGAAACACATAAAAGCCAAAGCGTTAACTACCGCAATTCTAAAAAGTGAGAGCACTGCCGCCTTGTTTGAACATGCAACAATTAAATATACCAGATTATGAAAATGAGAAGAGTCGTTTTGATGCTACAGAACTCTCCCAGCAATGCACATCTAAATTCTGAAGAGGCAGCCCAGAGTTTCTTTTAGAAATTCAAAGACTTGAAACTCTGATTTTATTGTGTATTTTTATTTCTACTTTGTTTCTGAGTGTGAAAACCTTAGTTTTATTTCTTATGTCAGTTTGTTGTAGCAGCTGAAGAAATTTTAGTTTATTTGATGTGAATGTGATTTATTAATGCAGTAGAATATTTGTGTTAAGTTTATGTCTGTAGAGGTTATTTGAAACTTGTTAAAAAGTGCGTTGTAACTGAGTTGTGACTGTGTTGTAGGTGACTGTGAGCACTCACAGCTAGCTGAAATAGTTGTGTTAATTGTTTTTAGTTGTAACAACTAGTTGGAACATCATCTGTAGAGTACTGTTAGCTGTAACAGAGAGCTGCAACATTCCTGTAGGTGTTAATATGAGCTTTGTGAGCTCTGTCAGCAGTTGCAACAAGCTGTGACAGTGATGTAAGTGTTTCTTTGAGTTGTTAATGAAGTTTTAAGTATTGCTGAAGCAAAGAGTGGCACTCCCATGCCTTCCCCTCAGTGGTATCAGAGCTTCGTTAAGTTTTTAAGTGTAATTTGATTTAAGATGGCTAATAACAACAGTGTAGTGCAACCAAAAATTCCTTTTTTGTCTGAAATAAATTATGACACATGGTTTATTAAAATGAGAACTATTATGCATGCTTAGGATCTTTGGGAGTTTGTTATGATTGGGTATCCAAAACCAACTGATCAAGCTGCTGAGTTGGCTCCGTCTAATGCTGAGTGTGTTCTGTTGAAGGAAAATAGGAAGAATGATAACAAATCTTTTGATATTATTCAACAAGGCTTGAGTGAATCCATTTTTCCAAAGATATCAAGTGTTGAGTCTTCAAAAAAATCTTGGTACATTCTTGAAACGTGCTATCAATGTGTGACCAAGGTGAAGAATGTTAAATTACATAACTTGAGAAGAGACTTTGAGAATCTGAAGATGAAGGACAGTGATATTGTTGATTATTTTACGACACAAGTTATAAGTACTATAAACCAGCTACGACAGTATGGTGAAGACCTCTCAGATCATGTGTGATTGAAAAATTGTTGGGATGTTTGCCAAAGAAGTTTGAAGTAGTGGTTGTTCCAATTGAAGAATTTAAAGATCTCACTCAAATGCACATTGATGAGCTGACTGATTCTTTGATTGTTCATGAATCAAGAATGAACAGGTATGATGATAATCCATTAAAAATTCTTTTAAATCTCAGTTAAATGTCACTAGAGGTAAAAGCAGAGGAAGAGCTAGTAACAGAGAAAGAGGAGGACGAAGTGTTGATCATAGTGACATCAGAAATGATTCTGAAAATGAAGAGAAGTTACAACAAAATACTCCTAGTGTAAGGGGGAGTAGCAGTAGAGCAGGTCAGCCAGGAAATCAAATGTATAACAAATCTAAAGTTCAATGTTTTTATTGTAAGAAATTTGGGCATTTTGCTAACAAGTGTTCAAAGAAGCATGGAAATGCCAGTAAGTTGTCTACACACATCATAGAGTATTCTAAAAATGAAGAGCAGCCTATGTTTCTAACTTATAATGTCACCCAGGAAAGTTCAAACGATATATGGTTTTTGGACAGCGCATGCAGCAACCACATGACCAAAAATAAGGAATTATTTTCAAGTCTAGACACCAGCAGTCAGTCTGAAGTGAAGTTAGGTAATGACTGTCAGGTAAAAGTTAATGATAAATGTGTGATTGTTGTATATGCAAAGAATGGTGAAAGAATAATTATTCATGATGTTTATTATGTTCCTATTTTAATGTGTAATTTATTAAGTGTTAGACAATTGCCGGAGAAATAATAGAGAGTCTTCTTTAAAAACAAGGTATGCACTATTTATGATAAATATCCAAGCAAACAGTTGATTTCCAGAGTAGAGATGTCAAAGAATAGAATGTTTCCGCTCATTATGAGAAATGATTTGACTAACTCCTTGAATTCTTATAAAAATAAGAGTTTAGATCAATCATGGTTATGGCATTTGAGGTATGGCCATTTACATTTTGATGGTTTATATTTGTTCCATAAGAAGCAGATGGTAAAAGGATTTCCCGGTATTGAGCAGCGAGCAGCCTCATGTGAGAGCTTCATATTGGGAAAGCATCATAGAGAGAAATTTATTTTTGGAGTCTCATACAAAGAAAAATCACCATTAGAGTTGGTACACACATATTTGTGTGGACTGATGCAAATGCCTTCTTTGACTGGTAATATTTATTTTATGACTTTCATTGATGATTAGAGTCGAAAAACTTGGGTGTATTTGTTGAAACGGTAATCTGAAGATTTTGATGTGTTTAAAAGTTTTAAAGTTATTGCTAAAAAAGAGAGTAACAGATTTATTAAAGTCTTGAGATAAGATATGGGAGGTGAGTATATGTCAAATGAATATATGGATTTTTTCAATATCATGGAATTCAAAAACACTTTATTGCTCACTACACTCCATAGCAAAACGGTGTAACATAAAGAAAGAATCAGACCATTATGAACAGGGATCGAAGTATGATGAAGGAGAAGCATCTTTCAAATGAATATTGGGGATACGTTGTTACTTGTTCTGTATGTATTCTGAATAGAAGGCCAACTAAGAGTGTGAAATATTGGGTTCCCCAGCAAGCATGGAGTGGTAAGAATAGCAGCATATCTCATTTAAGAATTTTTGGTTGTATAGCTTATGCACATGTACTTGAAGAGACGAGGATAAAATTAGATGACATAAGTCAAAAATGTATTTTTGTTGGATAGAGTGAAGAATCTACAGCATACAAATTTTATAATCCCATCACCAAGAAGTATGTTATCAGCAGAGATGTGGTGTTTAAGGAAGAAGAAGCATGGGATGGAAGCATTGATAAGTTGATTGTAGAGGACGTTGTTGCACCTCACACAGAAGATGAAGAAGATGAACAGGGAACACATGGAGGATAGTCAACTCCAGATACAGCAGCAGTAACAACACTAGCTAGAATGCCTAGAACTCATGAATGTGGTGAGCCTTCAAATATTGGTGGATGGTAAGGAACAAAATCAGAGGTAAGCAATGAATCAAATCCTACATTAGTATCATTAAGAAACTGAGTCAAAGGTCAAAATACTAGAAGTTTAAGAGAATTGTATGAACATAATGAAGAAGTAGATCAAGTTTCAAATTTTGCATTAATAGTATGTGATCCTGTAGATTTTGATGAGGCTGTTAAAAAGGATGTCTGGATTCAAGCAATGGATGAAGAAATTGATTCCATAGAAAGAAATAATACTTGGTATCTTGTAGATTTGTCTCATGATAAAAATTGTATTGGTGTCAAATGGATTTATAAGACTAAGTTAAATGCTCATGGTGATGTTGAAAAATACAAAGAAAGAATTGTAGCTCAGGGTTTTAGTAAACAACCCGGAATTGGTTATAATGAGACCTTTGCATCGATGGCCAGAATTGATACTGTAAGGATGGTATTAGCTATTGCAGCTCATAAGAAATGGTATGTACATCAAATGGATGTAATCTCTGCATTTTTTAATGGATCTTTAGAAGAAGAGGTTCATGTAATACAACCTCCTGATTATGAAATTGATGGACAAGAAGACAATGCCTACATATTGAAGAAAGCATTGTATGGATTGAAGCAGGAACCCAGGGTATGGTATGCCATAATTGATGAATACTTGAATAGTGAAGGATTCAATAGAAATCCAAGTGATCCAATGTTGTATACAAAGGTAAACCAAGAAGGTAAAATACTGATTGTTTTCTTATATGTGGATAATTTGATATTCACTAGAGATCTTTCAGTAAATGAGTTCAAGAAATACATGAAAATAGAATTTGAGATGACTGAGTTTGGAATGATGAAATATTTCCTTGTTACTAAAGTAACTCAATATGAAGATGGTATTTTTATTAATCAATCTAAATATGCAAATGATGTATTGAAAAGATTCAGGATGCTGAATTGTAAGCCAGTTATAACTCCAATTGCAATTGGCACAAAACTTTTTTGATTTATTTGTAACTTCGGAATGTATTCACTTGTATATTTTATATATTGTATTTCATTGGTCCCCGATTTTACTATCGGGAGAATCATCAATGTAATCAAGTCATTTAAATTCATAGAGGTTAACCCTCCTAGTTGATCAGGGGGAAAATTCCCCACAATTTCGGGGCACTAGGGTTATTAGAATTTCCTAGAGACTTCGGCCCTGGTAAGTAATTGTCAAGTCAAAAATTAGTATAAATAGAGAGTGAGCCTCTATATTTGAGACACACACTCACCCAGCTATAGCACATAGGTGAGAGAGAAGAATCTCGCTCAAGTGAGAGATAGAACAGTTGTTGGAGATCATCCTTTTGTCTTTGGGTTTTATTGCTGTCATTGGTGCTCATTCTATCTCTGAGGAATTTGTGGGTTTTTATCCTTTATGGTTTCCACGAGGAAAATATTTGTGTCTATTTTCTCTTGTGATTGATTCTTGTGCATGTTATTCTCTCAAATAAGATCCTAAGATGATATTGTCTAATTGATAAAATCTAACATGGTATGAGAGATAACCTGAGAAGAAGACATTGTGTAGCTGCAGAAGCTAGGGCTTCTCACTTCTTGGGTCTCTCTCCATAATCCATCAGCAAAAGGAGGCTAGGATAACTCTCCATTGAAGGGCGTATCTTTTTGTTGAAGCAGAATCTGATTCTGAGGACTTTCAGTTTTTGACCTACCACTACATCGGGAAATTAGGGATTTTCACAAAAGTGGAATTTTTTAGTGATCCCGGCATAGGGTTACTCTCCTCCTCAAAATTGAAGTTTAGAGATCAAAATTGATTTTTTTGGTTGGGTATAACTCTGAGAAATTCAAACCCTAATTTTCCCTGGAACCAGAAAACCAACACTGCAAAATATCTGCTCCAGATCCAGTTTTCAGCTTCTCAAATTGGTAAGATCTAAATATTTTGTATTTCGATTTGACGTTCTTAGTTAAGATGTCTCATCACACCAAGATTAATGAAAAGCTTGAGGGAGATGATAAATTCTGAGCATGGAAGTATAGGATCTCACTAGTTCTTGAAGAAAATGAATTGGACTCCTACATCAGTGAAGAGGTTCTAGTTCCAGAGGGAGATGAGGTTAAGGCCTTAGACAAGAAGAACTTGATCAAGGCCAAGAGGATTATTGTTGATTCAATCAAGGATCACCTCATACCATAGGTGTCCTCCCTAAAGACACCTAAAGAGATGTTGGAAGCCTTGAGCAATCTATTTGAAGCAAAGAACATAAATCAGAAGATGACTTTGAGGAACCAGTTGAAGAATGTGAAGATCTAGAATACGAAGACCATACAATCATACTTTACTAGGGTATCCCAGATCAAAGAACAAGTTGAAGTAGTGGATGAAGAAGTGGAGAATGCAGAAATTGTGATGACTACCTTGAATGGTATCCCTAGGTCATGGGACTCTTTCATTCAAGGGATTTGTGCTAGAAGAAATCTGGTCACCTTCAGTAGAATATAGGAGGAATGCTCACAAGAAGAAGCTCGAATAGCATCTCGAGAAGAAATTATGGGAAGTGAAGATCAAGCTCTCATAATACATTCCAAGAAAATCAGGAGGGATTATCATCATCCCAAAGGTATGCATTCTCACCAGACAGATTAACCCTAGAAATTCTAACAAAGTCATATCTAAATACAGATGCTTTACATGTGATGAGAGAGGACACTTTGCAAGAGATTGTCCCAAGAATAAGAAGGGCTCTCACAAGAACAAGGAAAAAAGAAGAAGACACCATGCTCACATTGCAAAGGATAATGAACCTTCTAGAAAGAGAATCAAACAAGAAAGTGATGAAGAATATGTTCTGATTTTTTCCCTCACAGGAACTGTCACAAATGGAAGCAATGACTGGCGACTACCAGTATCCAATAAAGTAAAACTTGGGGATGAATACCAGTATCCAATAAAAAGTAGTGGTGAATCCTCCTATAAGTTAGACTCTAGAAAGTCTATGAAGATGAAGGATGTCTTGTTTGTACCAGGACTAAAGAAAAATATCCTCTCCATATCTGGATTAGATGCAAAAGGAATAAGGGTTGCATTTTTAGATGGCCAAGTCCTTATGTGGCCAAAGGGAAAGACTATAGATGATGTAGTAGTGATTGGAGAGTAAGAGGGAGGCTTATACAAGATAAAGGGCCAACCAAAAAAATCCTTTGTCCATTACTCAGTAGAGAAAAATGAAATTTGGCATAGAAGGCTTGCACATGTGCACTATAGGGCAGTACCACTTGCACGCAAAGTTGTTGAAGGTATTCCAAAAATACAGGAAAAGCATGAAGGTGTTTGCAAAAGATGTGCAAAAGAAAAGAACACAAAAAGGAAATTTCAAAGTAGTGAGAGCAAGGAAAAAGGAATCTTGGAAATCATCCACTCTGATATATGCGGTCCGATGTCATCAACTTCATTGAGTGGGTATGTATACTATGTTTCTTTCATTGATGATTTTTCTAGGAAGACATGGATATACTTCTTGAAAAACAAAGATGAAGTATTCATCAAGCTCAAATACTTCAAAGCCTTAATCGAGAGCCACATAGAAAAGAAAATCAAGACCTTTCGATCAGACAATGGCGGAGAATTCACATCAAATGAATTCAAAGAATTATACATAGATTCAAGGATTAAGAGGGAGTTCAACACTCCATATAATCCACAACATAATGGGGTTGTAGAAAGGAATAATAGAACGATAATGGAAGCTACAAGGGAAATGCTTCATGATCAAGATCTTCCCATGCATCTATGGGAAGAAGCTGCTAGGACAACTATGCATGTATAGAACCATACTCTGCATAGAGTACTTGAGAACAAGACCTTTTAAGAATTCTTCTCTGGCAAAAAAACAGAAGTCAGTCATCTCAGAATATTTGGTTGTCTAGTGTACATACACATTCCAAAAGAAAAGAGGACAAAGTTAGATCCTTCAAGAAAGAAGGGTATATTTGTGGGATATAGTGAAAGCTCGAAGAATTATAGAATATACTTCCTAGGATTAAAGAAGATCGACATCAATAGAGACGTAACATTTGACGAAGACTCAGCTTACATCAAATCCATAAAGAGACCTATTGAATACCCTAAAGAAACAAAAGTACCTAGGATTGAAGATACAACTATGAATGATGCAACTCAAGAATAAGATTGAGAAATAGAAGAACCCCAGGAACCTATAGATCCACCCCAAGAGAAGAATCTTAACAAAAGGAAACCTGCATGGGTACGAGAGGCTATCGAAGGTGCAGAAAGATATGGGGCTCCATAAGAAATGCATAAAGAAAGGAAGAGAACTAGGTCCTACTCCAGATATGCATCCCTATTATGTGACATCATTGATAAAGAACCTTCCAACTATGAAGAAGCGGCAAAGAAGAAAGAATAGAAGGATACTATGATCGAGGACTATCAGTCGATCATGAAGAATGATGTCTGGGATGTTGTACCAAGACCAGAGAGGAAGTCTATTGTGAATTTCAAGTGGATCTTCAAGATCAAGCATGCTGCAGATGGTAGCATAGAGAAATATAAAGCAATACTTGTGGCTCGTGGCTTCTCCCAGAAAGAAGGAATAAATTATGAAGAAACGTTTGCACCTGTAACCACATACACTTCCATTAGATCAATACTTGCTCTGGGTGCAGTAATGAAATGGAAGATACACCAGATGGATTTCAAGACTACTTTCTTGAATGGTGTGGTGGAAGAGCAAGTGTATGTGGAGCAACCACTCAGTTTTGAGACACGTGACATGGAAACTCATGTGTGTAAATTAAAGAAAGACCTGTACGATTTGAAACAGGCACCCAGGACATGGTACGACATGATTGGCAGCTTCTTGACTAGTTTAGGATTTATCAAGAGTAAAACGGATTCCAACCTTCACTACAAGGTTGAGGAAGGGAACCCAATGATACTCCTACCTATATGTACATGATTTGTTTGTAACAGGTGAGGATGGGTTGATTACTGATACAAAGAGGAATCTTTTTGCTGAGTTCGAGCTTAAAGACTTGGGTATGATGAAATACTTTCTAAGCATAGAAGTGTGGCCGAATGCAGATGGAATCTCCCTGGGACAAGGGATGTATGCAGTAGAGATCCTGAAGGGGTTCAGGATGATGGAATGCAAGGCCATGACTACATCTATCGCATCAAACCTGAAGCTATTGAGTGATGCTTCATCAGAGTTAGATGATGCTACGATGTACCATCAAATGTTTGGGTCCTTATTGTACCTGATGAATACGAGACCAAGTATTTTTTTTGTTGTGAACACATTGAGCCAGTTCCTGATGGATCCTAGACATGTTCACCTGATTGTTGTGTTAAGTCTGAATTTTGTTTCTTCAATTTTGGTTTGATTTGTTTTACTTTATTTTGATGTTTCTCTCCTTTAGGAAATTTATTTTAGTGTTTTTATGAAATTTTGAGCTTGTTTTTGAAATTTTCAATTTTAAGCCATAGGTTTGTTTTTTGTTGAAGGAGTTTTAAAGTCATTTTATCAAATCATGGATTCACAAATGATTATTGTGAGCTTAATAATGCATAATCATTACCCTAGAAGCTTTTAAATTACATGCAAAATGATCAAAAGCTGAAAAACAATGGTAAAATAGCACTTAAAATATTCTTGTAGCGCTGGGGTTAAAAAACAATGAAGCTGCGCTACAAGAATATCGCGACCTTCATTTCCTGGTTTTCTTGCAAAATTTGTTCACGATTTCAAATGATGAGCGACTAATCCCATGTTATGAGTTGTTTGTAACGTGTGAGCTTCAGAATTATCATGATTCCAAGTGTTCCCAGGTCGTGAGACAGAACGTGGTTATCATTACCCATAACGCAATTGAGCTTGATAGATAGCAGCGAAATTTGGTCTAATGAGAAGTGAATGGTTACATGCATGCATGTTTGATGATAGAGGACTTAATAGAATGACGGTGCTTGCCTAAAACACGGAGATTACAGTTGCAGAGATAGTGCAGGTTTTCATAGTCGCCCAGAAAACTACGGCTTCTTCATCTTGACACCTGGAGTTGAATTGGACCTGGAGAGACATTTGTACTTTTCAGGCTGGTGCTCAAATAACGTGGAGAGCAGTTTCAAGCATCTGCAGTCAGGTATTCCATGATAAGCCAGTATCATTGCAAATTTGGGGTTATTTCAGTGAGGTTCATTTAATCCAAATTCATCGAAGGAAATGATAAATTATGCTTTAAAATGAAGTTTCGGCCAGAAAAATAATTATCTAAGTTGCTTTGAGAGGCCAAACTGAGTGAGGGTTGGAGATACCAGTTTTTGATAAAATCTGACCCTGCCAAAGTTTAAACTGAAGTGATGAGAGGATCCTATACAGTTGACAGTGCTTTTGATGTTTGAAATTGATTCTCTCTTGACAAACAATACAAAAGGAACCAAATACCTAAAAATTGCAGGAAGACCTAAGTGTTAGGTGTGGAAATGTATTGTTTTGGAAGCAGATTGGAGGAAGCGAGGAGTTAAAGACTTGAAGACAAATGAAAACCTAGTATCATTTTGATATTCAAACTGTTGAGGGCTCAAAGTGATAAGTTTGAGACTATTTCTGCCTTATTTTCCTCTCATCCAACCTCTGAACAATCTGCAATTAATCTAGAAGGTTGACAGTCGATATTTTTTTGTAAACTTTTATTGTGCAGAGATTGTCTATACAGGATTCTGGCAGGTTACGATATTGAATACACAGGTTTTATGTTTCATGCTGGAGATGGACGGTCATTAGAGTAATTGAAATGGAATGACAGTTATCAGGGGCAGTGAGGAGTTTAGAATACTTCAATGATTTAAATTTCTTGTGACTGTAAATAAGCCCAGCCTGTATTAAGAAAGCAAAAGGAGTTGTCAGAGAAAAGTAAAGAAAGTTGTTTGTGAAACCTGAAGGATTTGGAAAGGAAACATCACCTGGCTGTTCATTAATTGAATCCTAAAACCTGTACATTTCCATCCTCTGAAGGAAAATGGGAAAGAGTCGTAAAATTAACAGAGCAGAACCAACTGATATAGGGTGGATTGAAAACCTCCCTAGATGTGTTGAATTGTTTTAGCAAGCAGGTTGGATGAACTTTTTTAAGAGGATAGATGGGCATAATACAGAGGTGTCCTGTAAGTTTGCTCAAGGTTTAAAAAATGACACAGTGAACTTTAATACTCTCAAATTCAAGCTGACAGTAGAGCTGATCTCAGAAGCCACAGGGATTAAAAACGAGGGTGAAACATGGTTCAAGAAGCTACCTTTTGACTTTGATCCACAAAGATATATTTTACCAAATGTCACTCCTAATTGGAATAAAGGAATCCTTATTCAACATTTCAGAAAGGAATGGATAGATCTAATTAGGATTTTGCAGAGTTATGTTACTTGCGAAGGCAGGTATGCTTATGTGTATAAATATCACTTCAGATTCCTTCAACACATGGTGGGGGTGCAAAGATGAACTTTCCATTCTTCTTTCTGAAAATCTTGCAGAAAATGTCCAGTAGGGTTAAGCAGCATGAAGATCATACATCTCAATCAATCTTTCATCATGGGATAATTAAGCTGATTATTAGTAGACTTTTGCAACATGAAGGGAAGACTTGGGACTTCTTCATCTTTTGGTCTGGTTTTCAAACCAAAGAAGAAGATCAGAAACCTAAGAGGCAAGCTGACAAGGGTAAAGTTATGATGAAGAAATTAGGTAAAAAAGTGAAAATTGAAGACAAGGAGGAAGCATTAGAACCTATTGAACATGAAAGTCAGTCTAAAGTATTTTTAGCTGCTTGCAAAGGGAAATACTCACTGTTTGAAAAAGAGGGAAAATAGCTTGAGCAGTACTTGGCACCTACAGAGAGCTCTCATCAAGTGAAGGTTGCTGATATAAAAGAAGTTGATGTACCTAAGGAAGAATTTCAGATTGAGCAGAAAAGTCCCACCACCATTCTCTCAGATGATGAGGGATATTTACTAGACGAGGATCAGCCCATGGTTAAAGCAGAAGTCAAGGCTGAAGCCTGGAAAGAATTCTTCACTTTAGAAACAAAAACTATTAAACCTAGCAGGAAAAAGAGAAAGCTGGAAGTGATGGAATTTGCATCTGTCCAATATCAAGGAAGTACTTTGAAAATGCTAGGAGGAATAACACCTAACTGGAGACGTAAGACTAGGACGAAAAATAAACTAAGACTAAACATAAAGAAGTTACTCAATCCTAAGTTAAACACCAATGAAGTTACAGTCTTAGATGATCTATCTCCTGATGAAAATCCAGAGGTTAAGATAGTTAGCAGAAAAGAAAAGAAGCCAGCAGTTGTAAAACCTTCTTATGTGCATCATGCAGAAGCCAAGAGTTCGTTAGAAGGTGCGAGCCAAGCAAAACCTAAACTATCAGATATCTTTCTTGAAATAAGAGCTGATCTTTTAAAGCAGCAGGAATTGAAAGAAGAAGCTCCTTCAAGTGAAGTAGCAGGTGAAGAAAACCCTAGCAGTATTAATACTCCTTCAAACCTGCTAGATGAAGATGAAATCATATTTAAGAAGCTAGATATACCTTGGACTCCCAGTAGTGCACAAGAAGGTATAACAGGAAAATTTATTGATACAGATAAGGAAAATATGCAAAGAGCAATTTCACAGTACAAGCATCAGATAGATTATCTTCAAGAGACTAATGATGGCCTTATCTTGGCCAACAGAAGGTTGAGGGAAGACCTGCAGGAGGTAAATGATCATTACCAGGACTCGATAGTTGTTTCAAAGGAGGATTTAAAGAGGAAAAGGAGTGCTGATGAATAGTCTGCAGAATTGAAGAAAACAGTTGAGGATTTACAACAGGAGAATGAAGAGCTTCAAAGGAAGATAGCTGACATGGAGAAAGAACAAAAGCAAGCTAGGAAGAGGTCTCAAGCGCTAGATGGAATAGCATTTCTCGCTAAGGCAGCAAAATATTTGTGAGATGATTATGGAATCAGTTAGTTGTTATCTTTTGATAAACACATATGTTAGTGATTTACTATTTTTAGCATATTTTGTAATTTTGTAAGTTTGTACTTTTTACTTTACCTCAGCGAGTTGATAGAGGCAGTTAGGGTTTTAGACCCAACTGATTTTGTAAAGAAAAACTATTTAGGGAGATAGGAAAGTCATTAGTAGGGTTCTAATTTTTGGGAGCTATAGGAGGTCTACAGACTGTTTGTATCTTCAGACTTGTTCAGAGCTAAGTATTGTGACTCTTATAAGCATTTGCTGATGAAATTATGAGATATATATGACTTTTCCCCTTCAGTTTTTTCTATGTTGGCTTCATTATTGAACTTGGTTAGTTTCTTAATAGATATATTCATTGCTGGTTAATGTGTATTTACTGGTAATGCTTGTCTATTATGTATGAACCTCAACATTATTTTTCTGTTGGATCTTGTCTGATATATCTTGCATCTTTATCATCTTTTGTTTATGATTTAGTTGTTATTTGGTTTCAGAATGTATTCCCTGATAGTTCCTAAAGCTTACAACCATTAAAACATTACAAAAAACCTAAACCTTATATGTTTTATTGAATTTTATCTTGAGTGTGTGTTGTCTTGTTTCTCTGGCCTTAGAAACAATTTCTGGCACAAACATATTTGGCACCATTGCCAGGGACGAAGCTGAAGCATATCTTCTCTGGGATACTTATCAATTTTCCTGGTTTAAGAGGTGGACTTAAACCAGCATCTTTTGAAGGCTATTTTCACCAAATTTTGTCACACTCGCTTCTAGAGGAGTGAGAACCAGGATCATACCTACTTCACCGTTACATTCATGGGTTTCAGAACCTGAACAGATCTTAAAAACAACAAGAAAACTCAGAAGGTCCCAATATTTACCAGCCCTGTGTGATCCTGAACAGTTGGGTGTTTCATTACATTCAGTTGAAACTTCACCTTGGATTAAACCTACTATACCTGAAAGCTCTTTTCAAGTTTTTACCAATCCTCAGTCTTTTTTGAAAGCTAAAACTACCTCTCCTGGTAAAATACCCCTTTTTCAATTGAAATTAGGTGGTAAAATCTCTTTTCAGTCAATTTCTAGTCAAGCCTCATCATTTGGAAAACCAGTCAATCCTAAGATGGCAGCCCAGAACCCTCCCATGGATATGATGGACCAGATGGTTGCAGCTAGATATGCACCATTAGTCTTACCTCAGCCTTTACATGCATTACCTAGAGGAGATTACCAAAAGTATATGCCTAGGTTCAATGGACAGGGAGAGACCACTGCTGAAGAACATTGGGAGGCTTTCCTGAGTTATGCTGACACTCAAAACATTGAGATCAAAGATGTATGGATGAGGGTATTTGTTCAAAGCCTTGATGGGGATGTAAGCAAGTGGTTCAGAGAGTTTCCTGCCAACTCGATCACTATAATTGAAGAGCTCCGTGACCTTTTCATTAGGTAATGGGGAGACACAAAGGACCACACCTATTATATAACTGAGTTTGGAGCTCTCAGAAGGAAAAAAGAGGAGACTGTTGCAGATTTTTCCAAAAGGTTTAACAAAATGTATAGTAGGATTCCAGCAGAAATTAAACCTACAGAAACATCAGCTAAACTCACCTATGCCAATGCCTTTGATCACAAATTTTCTTTGTTGTTGAGGTAAAGGAGGCCTGTCGGCTTGTTGAATATGCAGGATGCAGCATTGGAGGTAGAGTCCAATTTGCTGGCTTCAAACAGACTTAAGAAAGAAACTCCCCAGCAGCTTTATGAAAGAAAAGGAAAGAAGGAAGTTGTTTCAGGAAGTGCTGCTCCTCAGTCTGCTGAAGCCAAGATAGATGAGATGGCTAAGCTAGTGAATATTCTCACTGCTAAAATAAATAAATTGGAGCTAGAAAAGAATTCTGGAAAACCTGCTCCAGAAGCTGAAAGAAATCCAAATAACCAAAATCAGTTTAGAAGGCAGTTTGCTCCCAGATTCATGACAAGAGAGTGCAGAAATAATGATATTCAGCGGGAGAGAAGGGAAAATGAAGATCAAAGAGTACCGCCACCCCTTCAAAATAATGTGGCTGATGAAGAAGAAGTTGATGGAGAGCTGCTCTTTGATGAGACTAAGACTGATCAAGATATAAACCATTTCGGAGATGGACTGTCTGGGGGTTTTGTTACTAAAGAAGATTTTTGTTGGGCAATAGGGCAGACCCGGGTTTAATCCTTTTGTGTCGCACCAACAAAAGACCCACCGTGTTGGCCCTTTCGGCAACAACCTGCACGCAGGTTGCAGTCTCACCCGAAATAGCAATGGGGTGCCACAGAATCAGGTTTCTGCAAGCAAAGAGGGGTATTACTGTACCTTAGCCTTTAATAAATTTAGCAATCAACAGTTACACAACTTTATCATTCGCTTATAGATATATAACTTCGCAGACAGATAAATAACCATGACTTGCTTAACCCACTACAGGGAATTCACAGCGAAGATTTATTACTAGCACTGATCTATGTTATCAGATGTATACATTTTTAATGCACAAGAATAATAGAAATAGAAACAACACAATAAACCACGACACCAAATATAACGTGGTTCACCCGCAATGTAGGGGCTACGTCCACAAACTGTGTTTTATTCAACTTGCTACAAAACCACAGTTTGATCTGTGCACTTAGCTACAGATCCCTTCAGTCCTTAACAGTCGCGCACACAGCAGCAGGCCTCTGCGCACACAGCTGCAGATCTTTCTTTCTCTTCTTACAAAATCCCTCTGCGCACAGAGTTGCAGAGGTTATCCACGCACACAGCTGGGACTTAAACTTTCCTTACAAAATCAACCTTAGCTTTGCCTTATTCTTTCTTATATCATAAAAACCTAACCTATCTTCTTTACACAAGCGCTTATTTATACTGCGCATTTTTACAAAACCATGGTCTTAAACCATGGGCACCCCAAACCCTAAACCCTAGACTTTAAACCATGGGTTTATTACAGAAGACTTTGACTCCACCTCGACACCCCTAAGACTATTTTGAGTCCACACTCGCGGAGTTATCCATCTTAAGGGTCGTTAGAGTGCGCATCCCAACAGGTCCCTAAGACTCACCAGTGGCCCGTCCCGTGACACTCTTCAGTTTCTCTGGTGGCAGAATTCCACTAACGAAGCATAGTGTACTGCTTGCTGAAGCTCTCCATGCTGCTACCGGCTGCATACTTCTGTCCTTTGCAGAATTTTTGCTGGTGAAATCCGTCGCGACCCTCCTGCAGCACCATTCTTTACTCCAATTGCTGATGCCTGACCATCCACAACTTTGGGGTCCCCTGGGATCGTGTGTCACACTGCAGAAGGAATATAGATGCCATGGTTCTGCTACGCCGAAATATTGCATGAAGGGATTCCCCAGAGTCTTTCTGCGAGGCCTCATGCCCGTTGTTGCTCTGCGTTAGAGCAAACTCTTGTCCGTCTTTGCAAATTTAGAGCAAACTCCTGCCTGTCGATGTACTTAGCCAAGTAGGGCTTGTACTGGCGGAGTACCCAGAAGGTACTACAGACCTCTGTCCCTTACTTCTCGTACTAGCTCCTGAACTTTACAGTCACTCGACATGGTTTGGGATGAATATTTCACAGATGTGCTTAAGACAGAAAACACAGGTCGATATGGCTTCTTATAGAATCCCAAGGCGGAATTTGTCATCATGGCATAGTAATGACGCCAAATCTGATGAAGTTCCGAAAATCTGCTCCACAAAGCGCCGGATTTTCCCAAAATCTCATTATGGCCAGTAATGAGAGCATCTCTCGTGCCAGCGCCGCTAAATGCAGTATGTCCCATCCGTCACATTTTGGGCTACGACACACCTTGCCAACCTTCGACGTCGACATAGTCTGACCCTGCGACCTATGACCAACCTATAGCTTCGCATCCTTTAGACAAAACAGACTACGATAATCCATAATGCTACGAGCATCTTCTCTTATTTGTTTTGGTGCTACCTCCTATTCTGAGTACTTGGCCTGTCCGTGTACTTTTTTAAGCGGCTCCCGTTGATCATAGAGGGAAAGAGCTCACCATTTAACTTAGCTAGCTGGACTCTGCCCCCTTCAGTAACTTTCTGTACTTCATACGATCCTTTCCAATGTGTCTTAAACTTTCCTGGAAACTTCATGAATTTTCTGTCATAAAGGAGTACAAGATCACCCTGCTGAAAATATTTCTTCTTGATGTGTCTGTCATGCCATGCTTTTTCTCGAGCTTTCTGCACCTGTTGTTGGAAGCCTGCGACAAATCTATCCTCTTCAAGTTCTAATATCTGTTTCAATCTCTCTATGATTATGGTGGGGTCATCCATCTTGGTGAAAGCAGATATCCGAAGGCTGGGAACAATGTATTCCATGGGCATGACATATTTTTGTCCATAAACTAGTCGAAAGGGTGTATGGCCTATCAAATTTTTGCAAGTAGTTCTGTAAGCCCATAGCACTGCTGGAATTCGAAGATCCCAGTCATTCCTGTTAGCGTTACAAACCTTTGTCAAGGCATGCTCAAGGATTTTGTTAAAAGCCTCGACAGTCCCATTTGCTTGTGGGTGATATGCAGTACTCTTTTGATGATACACGTGAAATTCTTCAGTCAATACTTCAATAGTCCTGTTCAAGAAATGTGACCCCTGATCACTCATAAGAACTTTGGGACACCCAAATCTAGATAAAATGTTATCGAAGATGAACTTCACAACAGTAGCAGTGCTACAGGTCTTGACTGGTTGAGCTTCGGCCCAATGGGTAAGGTAATCAGTTGCTGTAATGATGTATCTGGCTCCTGACTTTTTCGCAGGGGGGTTGATAGGACCAACAAAGTCAATGGCCCATTTGTCAAAGGCCTGTAATGTTACTTGCGGATCTAGGGGCATTTCATCCCTCCTAGATGTTTTACCTGTCCTCTGACAGATGTCGTAGCTGTGGCAATATTCTCTTGCATCTTTGTGAAGTGTGGGCCACCATAAGCCGGCTGTCAAAATCTTTTGGGCTGTTGCTTTGCCTACATAGTGACCTCCTGCTGCACCAGAGTGTGCTTCATCCAATATTAGAGTTTTTTCATGTTCCAAAACACATCTGCGCAGTATCTCATCTGGTCCCATTTTATACAGTTGTCCTGCTATTAAAGTGAAGTCCGCGGCTCGAACCACCAACTGCTTCTTCTACTGTGTGGTCATCTCTGGAGGGGGGATACCTGTAGACAAATACTGAGCAATATCCTGGAAATATTCATCAACTATCTGGATAGCAAATAATTGTGCATCACGGAGGCCTTTGTCCAAATTGGTAGGTTCTTCACTTGACTCGAGCCTCGACAAGTGGTCAGGTCCTAGGTTAAGTCTTCCAGGCTTAATAATGATCCCAAAATCATATTCTTGAAATAGAATTAACCATCTGCATATTCTTCCACCTAGCATAGGTTTGTTAACCAAGTACTTCAAAGCAGAGTGGTCAATAAACATCTTAAAATGAGATCCTAGTAGATAATGTCGAAATTTTTGTAATCCATATACCATAGCAAGACCTTCGCGTTCTGTTGTAGTATAATTTTTCTCTGTTGTAGACAACTTTCTGCTGGCAAAAGAGATAGGGTGATCGATATTACCTGCACCTGGCTGAGCGAGCACAGTACCTAAAGCAATGGAGGATGCATCAACATGCACATGAAATTCCTTGTTCCAGTCAGGGAATACTGGGATAGGGGCAGTGACCATTTTTTCTTTCAAGATGTCGAGGCTTTCTTGGCATTCTGGTGTCCATTCCAACTTAATATATTTCTTTAGCTACCTTTCCATTGGGGCGGTAATCTTGGCATATCCTTGGATAAATTTCCTGTAGTAACCGGTGTGACCAAGCGTTGTGCGAAGTTGTTTGATGAACTTCGGAGGTGGCAGGTTCACAATAATAGCGATCTTCGCAGGGTCCATCATCAATCCCTGCTTCCATACCACATGACCAAGTAGAATGCCAAAGGGTGCATAGAAAATGCATTTTTTTAAGTTCAAGGAGATTTGGTGTTGTCTGCATTTGTCCAACATAAGTCTCAAACTAGTTATATGGTCTTTTACTAGCCCAAAAATAGTCCAATCATCAAAGTAAACTTCTAAGAATTTATGTATGTATTCCTTAAACGCGGAAATGACTACTCGGGAAAATATAGCAGGTGCATTCTTCAACCCGAAGGGCATGATAGTATACTGGAAGGATCCCATTTCGGTAGCAAAGGTTGTCTTATGTCGGTCCTCTGGAGCAATTCGGATCTGATGGTAACCAGAAAAACCATCGGTAAAAGAGTATACTTCTTGATCTCCGACATTATCGAGGACTTCATTTGTAAAGGGAGTGGGAAAAGGGTCATGCAGATAGGCATCATTGAGTTTCCTTAGATCAACACAGATTCGGATTTCACCCTTAGTCTTCTTCTCCTGGACGACCATAGGGATGACCCACTCAGATTCTTCAACAGGTTCGATTATTCCTGTAGCAAGCATCTTATCCAACTCTAGCTTAACCTTTTCCTTGTATTTTGGATTCAATCTATAAGGGCGCTGCTTCACAGGCTTTGCATCAGGCTTCAGGGGGATCTTCATTACAACGATATCTCCCAGGATACCTTTCATTTCAGAGAACTTTGTCGGAAAAATATCTTGGTATTCGTGGAGAAGTTGAGTTACCTTGCTTACCATCTCATCATCCCAATAGTCGCCAATGGTGGAAAAATTAGGCTGTGCATCAGATCCAATGTTAACTGTGCGCGTCTTCAAGGGATGCGTCACTGTGGGAACTTCGACTACCGGTCCATGCCCATCGCAGTATCCTTCTGTCTCAGGGATATCAAGATGGCGCAGGTCCTCCTCCTCGTCGACTGTGAAGTTATAACATTCGACTACGAGGGATTCTTGTATGGCCCAATCAGGGCGATTTTCTATCACTTCTTGTTCGTCAAATACCTTAGTATGGATGATCCTAATAGCTGCGTCTAGGGCTGGATAGAAATCATTAGTAGAGAAAGTATTGATAAAGCTATGAACAAGACAGTCCCAACTTATAGTATCTTGGCAAAGTTCAGCCTCCGCGTACCAGTTCTTCGCTAATGGTCCCAGCGTGTGCATAAATCTATGTACCCACTCATCCTGAGGTACATACTTCCATGCCTTGTAGCATTTGCTTAAGTGGTCCTAGAGGTAAGTTTTTCCATCAAAATTGCTTCGCACCTTTGACAACTAGTCTGAGAACCTCAGGCGAAGGAACTTCTGACATGCTTCCCAGGTAGGGATCTGCTTCTTATGGCTCGTCCACCATCTGACTGCTGTGGCTCTGAATGCTAACTCCAGGGCCTCTATTTTCTGTAGGTCAGGTATCTGATCCGAGAATTGTACAATAAATGGTTCAGGATCTATCGAACCCTCATACACAGGTATAGTTCTGGGTTGTGAGTCGACCCATCTGAGAGACTTGGTGGGGCGGACATTGCTGCCCCTATGGTGCTCAGATAATCGGTGTTTCCAGCTTTCTACTTCATCTTCAAAGTTCGTCATACAGGAGCTACTAGACTCCCACCCTGCAGCCGAAGGATTCTCATAACCTTCTTCCTGCACAGTGATAGTAGAGATGGGTTCCGCATCAACTTGATCCTCATGTCAGAGTGGTTCTGTGTACCGTTCCCCTTGTGAAGGATCTAGGGGCAGGATGACCCTGAACTCTTTCCCTTCGAAGACCATATGTCTCTTCTTTAGGTTGATGACTGTGGCATTTGCCATTTCCCATTCAATTCCCAACAGGGCCGGGTAAGGGTTGCTGTCATCAATGATCTCAATTACTTCAAAGTCCACGAAGGTGCTGACTCTGTCAATATCTATTTGGAGATCCAGAAATCTTCCTAAAGGTACAATCTTTTGCTAGTTGGCTAGCCTCAACTGTATAGGGGACCAGGCAAGGGTAGGTTTCCCCATTTGTTCCCAGGTTTGTTTGGTTAAAACATTTACATCGGACCCTAAGTCCAGAATAACATCGGTCATATCATATGCCCCTATCTGAGCATCCAATCGCATTTCCCTGCTGGTTTTGCTGACTCGATGAATAGTTTTGTCCCGTCCACATCTTTACATAGATTTGCAGGAAGCGATGACATTCTGCAGCTCATTCAGAGCATATTGATTTCTTAAAAGTTTGAGGCAACTTTGTAAAAAGGTAGACAAGAAACTTACTTTATCCAGTGAAGCTTCGCGGGGCGGCGACTGAGGCTGCGCGGGCGTGCTGAGTGGGCTAGGGCCAGCAAAGTATTTCTTGGCCTCCATGAATGTCTCTTTCTCTCTGATGATATCCAATGCAGGGATTTTCGCAGGAGCCTTACGAACTAGAGCTTCGGCAGGTCGGTTTGGCATAGTTTGGATGTGTGTCGTAACTCCACTTCTTGTAACGACATTGATGGCCGTAGCAGGGCGGGGTTCCAC
The DNA here is from genome assembly GCA_001517045.1 of Pseudotsuga menziesii. Classification (NCBI taxonomy): domain Eukaryota; kingdom Viridiplantae; phylum Streptophyta; class Pinopsida; order Pinales; family Pinaceae; genus Pseudotsuga; species Pseudotsuga menziesii. The sequence continues at coordinate 111,755 of LPNX010802770.1, read as the reverse complement.
AGAAATCATCTGGAGGTTCTGAGTAGGGGTAGTCTATCATGCCTAAATCTTAGCTATCAACTGGGGGCACTGCTCAATCACATGATCTACTGCACGACAATACCGACACGTCGTAGTGGGGTTCTGACAGTCGCGAGCCAAATGCCTAGCTTGGTTACAATTGTAACATATGAATTGGCTTCGGCCTCGCCCGGACATGCCACGACGGCCTCCAGAAGTACTTCGTCCAGAGGTACCCCCCTGGTAACCATAGCTATCATTACTTGGGCCTTCAGTGTGCACCTAGTAAGCATCATAGGTGCGGCATGCATCCTCATTATGACCTACAGATTTGCAAAAATTACAGTAGGAGTTCTTAGCTCCCTGTCCATACCTTTGCAGCAGGTAACAATTCTCAGGTCGGTGCTGACCTGTCATTCTGCAGAGCTCACAATAGAGAACTTGTGGTGGAAAGGGGTTCGACGCACCTGTCTGCAAGTACTTGTTTACCAGAGGGCACCGTTCCTTGTCGTGACCTTCGGTCCGACATTGCGTACACCAAACCTCTTCGCGATCAGGTTTTTCCTTTTTCATCTCGCGAAGTTCTAGGGCCATCGCGCCGAGCTGCGCTTGGATTTTAGCAATACCAGAGTCATCTCCGACAGGGGCAGTCTCTAGTTTCATTGCGATTTCCAGAGCCTCTTGCTGGTCAGCAAACTTCTGTTGCATGAGTGGAGTTCTGATATGTGGTAACAATGCTGCAATAAATCATTCCTTGTGCTGCGCAGAACTAATGTTAAAGATGACTTGGTCCAGTAGAACTTTGAATCTCTGATTAAAGTCCCACACTGATTCACCGCGTCGCTGTTGAATCTCCTTGAGTTCAGTGATGCTCTGCGACTCCGATTTAGGCTTCTTAAAGCCTTTGATTATGGCCGCCTTGATCTCACCTAAAGTAGGGCTCTGAGTGCTGGAAAATTTCATGAACCATGTCAGAGCCCAGTCCCGAAAGGAAGTAATGAGCTGAGCGGCTCGCACATCCGGATCTGTAATTTTCTTCGCATTCCATACTGCTTCGCAGAGAAACCAGAACTATTCTGGGTCCTCTGATCCCGTGCCTTTAAAGATGGGGAGTTTAATGTCATCAATAAGGTGGGCCATGAAGTTTCTGGGGGGTTTGGGAGGGGGACCGGACATCGATGGGGGGGAATTTATGGGGGCAGACTGGCCTGTGGCCAGAATACTCGGGCCTGGTTGACTCTCAGACTGCGATGGAATTTCAGGGGTAGCGGAGCGGCGTTGCGGGGTGACCGGAGGGTTTCCAACCAACGGGTTTTCTTCGGAATCTGACTCTTCAGGATTTATAGGGGTGGACGTGGTAGCCTGACCTAAGGAAGAGGGGTCAAAATCTCTCTTATACCTTTTCCCATTTCGCAGCAACCCACTTTGCTCGTTGAAGGGAGTGTCACTTGCAAACATATGTTAGTACGACTAAACTAATAGTCCGATTCAAACAGCAATATACCCTTTTCGGCTAATAGTATTTTAATCCTTAAGCTAAATAAATTCAAAAACTTACCACGAGGCCCTTTGAAGAACTGTCGTTCAGCTTCACTGAAGGAGCTACTTGCGTCAAGGGAAAACTCCGTCAAAAAGGCTTCCAACGTTCACGTCGTCCAAAAATCAACAGCATGGGATACCTCGTTGTTCACATGTTGCACAAGATTGACCCTCGCAGGGGTCCACGCGGGAACCCATGGAGCTCGGAAGTTCGTCCTTCTCTCTGTTAACCTAGACAACCAGTGGTGCAACTCTATGTGGATCTACCAAAGAAAATTTCATAAGCATCACCAAAAACATACCTTTGTAAAAATTCACTTGCCTTACACCATGGATTGGCGTTCTCTTTCTGCACAAATTTCAAACAGATCTCAGCAACCCAGTCACTGATTTCCTTCACAGAGTGCCTCCAGAACATAGCCCTTGAGGTATAATGTAAACCCCTCTTGAGCAGGTACTGAGTTCAACCGGCAACGGAACCAATCTGTTGGGCAATAGGGCAGACCCGGGTTTAATCCTTTTGTGTCACACCAACAAAAGACCCACCGTGTTGGCCCTTTCGGCAACAACCTGCATGCAGGTTGCAGTCTCACCCAAAACAGCAATGGGGTGCCGCAGAATCAGGTTTCTGCAAGCAGAGAGGGGTATTACTGTACCTTAGCCTTTAATAAATTTATCAATCAACAGTTACACAACTTTATCATTCGCTTATAGATATATAACTTTGCAGACAGATAAATAACCGTGACTTGCTTAACCCACTACAGGGAATTCACAGCGAAGCTTTATTACTAGCAGTGATCTATGTTATCAGATGTATACAGTTTTAATGCACAAGAATAACAGAAATAGAAACAACACAATAAACCACGACACCAAATATAACGTGGTTCACCCCCAATGTAGGGGCTACGTCCACAAATTATGTTTTATTCAACTTGCTACAAAACCACAGTTTGAGCTGCGCACTCAGCTGCAGATCCCTTCAGTCCTTAACAGCCGCGCACACAGCAGCAGGCCTCTGCGCACACAACTGCAGATCTTTCTTTCTCTTCTTACAAAATCCCTCTGCGCACACAGCTGCAAAGGTCGTCCATGTACACAGCTGGGACTTAACCTGTCCTTACAAAATCAACCTTAGCTTCGCCTTATTCTTTCTTACGTCATAAAAACCTAACCTATCTTCTTTACACAAGCGCTTATTTATACTGCGCATTTTTACAAAACCATGGTCTTAAACCATGGGCACCCCAAACCCTAAACCCTGGACTTTAAACCATGGGTTTATTACAAAATACTTTGACTCCACCCCGACACCCCTAAGACTATTTTGAGTCCACACTCGCGGAGTTATCCATCTTAAGGGTCGTTAGAGTGCGCGTCCCAACAATTTTCTGAATGCGGAATATTATGATGCTGACATGTATGAAGTTGAAGATGATTTGGAGTTAGAGAAAACTACTGTAAATGCTGCTGCTCATCAGAATGAACCTAAGAAGACTATCAATCTCATATCAGGTCCAAAGCGAGTGGTCCAAATCCCGAAGAAGAAAGCATCTGCTCCTGCTGCAGCTATTCCTGCTAAACAAAAAGCTGATCCTGAAAGTGATGAATTCAGCCAAATTTAATCAGCCTATTTCAGACACTGTTAATTTGCAAGAAGAAAGTCCAAAAATATTCATTGGATCAGCCCTGGCTGAAAAAACTAAAAAATGAGGCTAGTGCTTCACCTCCTTTCTATGTCACTTTGACTATCCATGACCAAATGATACACAATTGTCTATTAGACTCAGGAGCCTCCCACAATTTGATGCCCAAAGCTGTTATGGAAGCCTTAGGTCTGAGTATTACCAAACCCTACCATGACCTATATGCCTTTGATTCCCGAGCAGTGAAGTGTATGGGAGTAATAAAAGACATGGTAGTTAGTCTTGCTCAGTTGCCTATGAAAAGTGTAATAATGGATGTTGTGATGGCTGATATTACACCGAAGTTTGGTCTACTTCTTTCTAGGTCATGGGCTAAGAAGGTTGGAGGAACCTTACAAATGGACCTCTCTTATGCTACCATTCTGGTGTTTGGTGGAGAGACTAGAAGGCTGTACAGAGAGCTGTAGTTTGCTTATATAGTGACAGATGATAAAAACCCCACCAATCATCCATTATATGCTATTGACAGAGATCTGGGAACTTGCATGTTAAATTTCAGTGATGAGGATAATTCTACTGGCCTATTACAAGTTGAAAAAGAAAATCCAGTGAGACATTGCAGAGAAGAAGAAGATCAGCTGTGGGAATTGTACTTTGATGGATCCTCGTGCAAAGAGGGTGCTGGAGCTGGAGCCCTACTCATTTCTCTTGGAGGTGAGACAGTGAAACTCATGTATAAGCTGGAGTTGGTTACCACTAACAATACTGCTGAGTATGAAGCTCTGCTACTGGGACTGAAAGCTGCTAAAGACTTAGGCATTCAGCAAGTTTCTGCATATGGCGACTTCGAATTGGTTGTTCAGCAGGTGAAGAACAACTATCAAGTGAAGTAGGATTCGTTGAAGGTCTATCGGAATGAGGTATGGGACATTCTTGATAATTATTTTATAGCATTTAACATCACTCATATTCCAAGGAATCATAATGAGACTGCAGATTCTTTAGCTTTGGCTGCCACACATTTCAGAATTCCTAAAACTACTCAGTTGAGGTATCCTATTGAGGTGAGATACAGACCTTCTGTACCTGACAATGTGAAACACTGGAGGGTGTTTGAAGATGAAATTGAGATCAAAAGGTTCCTAGAGCTTACAGATGAATTTTCAAACTTATTGATTGATCAGGATGAGGATGAAGAAGAAGGACATGTATATCAGTCTGCTAAAAATGAGATTGCTAGACATAAAATTATTGAGTTGAAGAGTAACTTCATCCCAAAAGGTTTAGTTCCTTTAGAAAGAATATTTACCAAAGATGATACTCCTTCAAAGCCAGTGGTTCAATCTTCAGAAGAGAATGTTATGGACTGCAATATTGGTTCAGCAGAGCACCCTAGAATAGTCAAGATTTCCAAAGCTTTGATTGCTGAACAAAGAAATAGGTATATTAGACTGTTAAAAGAACATGTAGATGTTTTTGTATGGTCTTATGAAGAGCTGAGAACCTATGATACATCAATCATTCAGCATAAAGTTCCCTTAAATCCTGATGTTAAACCTTTTCGACAGAAACTAAGAAGGATAAACCCAGCCTTATTTCCTGTGATTGAAAAAGAAGTAAAGAAGCTATTGGATGCAAAGATTATAGTACCTCTCAAGTACTCATCATGGGTTGCTAATCTTGTACCTGTCAGAAAAAAGAATGGGGAAATCAGGTTGTGCATTGATTTCAGAAATCTTAATAGATCTTCATTGAAAGACAATTATCCTCTTCCTAAGATTGAACAGGTATTGCAGCAAGTGGTTGGAGCTCAGAGGATCTCCATGGTAGATGGATTTTCAGGGTACAATCAGATTGCAATGCATCCTGATGACAAGGAGAAGACAGCCTTTACAACCCCCTGGGGGACATTCATGTATGACAAGATGCCTTTTGGCCTGATGAATGCTGGAGCAACATTTCAGAGAGTAATGGACATTGCCTTTGTTGGAGAAAAAGATAAGTTTGTGGTCATTTATTTGGATGATATTACTGTTTTTTCACAGTCAGATGATGAGCACCTGAAGCATTTAAGGAAGACCTTCCAAAAATGCAGAAAATTTGGCCTGTCCCTAAATCCCAAAAAGTCACATTTTGCTATGCAAGAAGGTAAACTACTTGGTCACCTTGTGTCTGCTGATGGCATTAGAATAGATCCTGAAAGAGTGAAAGCTATACTGAAGATCAGTTTACCCAGGAGCAAAAAGGATGTTCAGTCATTCATTGGCAAAATTAATTTTCTGCGGTGGTTTATTCACAATTTTGTTGAGACTATTAAACAGATCATAGCCATGCTGAAGAAGGAATAGGAAGTCAGGTGGACTGTTGATGCAAAGGCTGCATTTGAGAAAATCAAGGTAGCTCTGACTGAAGCACCTGTACTGGTAAGTCCTGATTTTACCAAAGAATTTCTTACTTTTTCATTTGCATCAGAAGACACAATTGCAGCAGTCTTACTTCAAAAAAATAAAGAAGGTTTGGAACAGCCTATTGCTTTCTTCAGCAAGACTCTCCGAGATTCAGAGATGAAGTATAGTATATTGGAGAAACAGGCCTATGCTCTGGTAAAAGCTCTAAAATTTTTCAAAATTTATGTCCTGCATTCAAAGGTTATTTCATTCGTTCCTAATGCTGCTGTGAAAGATGTCTTAACATAGCCTGATAGTGAAGGGAAGAGAGGCAAATGGATTGCAAAGATTATGGAGTATGATGTAGAAATCAGGCCTACTAAGCTTGTCAAGGGACAAGGTTTAGCCAAGCTGCTGGCTGACTCTAATTCTCAGGCACTAGGATTGCATGTTATGGCTAAAGAATTAGCACCTGAAGAAAATCAAGCAATTCTGGAAAAAGAAAAGATCATGGATTTTTATTCATCTTCAGTTTGGTATGATGATATTGTTCATTTTCTGTTATTTCTGCAATGTCTTGAACATTTGGACAAGAAGGCTGCCAGATCTTTGAAACTCAAAGCTACTAAATACTGTTTGGTTGAGGATCAATTGTTCTGGAAAGACCTAGGGGGTATTTTGCTCAGGTGTTTGGACCAATATGAAATAGGAGAGGTGATTTCATAATCTCATGAAGGTGCATGTGGAGGGCACAAGTATTGGAAAGCAATAGCTTACAAAATTTTACGAGCTGGATATTATTGGCCATCCTTGTTCACAGATGTTTACCAGCAGGTAAGAGCCTGCATTCCTTATCAAAAATTTGCAGGTAAATAGAAATTATTGTCTTTTCCTTTGAAACCTATTGCAGTCAATGCCCCTTTTCAGCAGTGGGGTCTGGACTTTATTGGAGAAATAAATCCAACATCTTCAGGACAGCATCATTGGATCCTGACTGCAACAGTTTTTTTCACAAAATGGGTGGAATCCATTCCCACAAGGAATGCTATAGATAAGGGTAATTATGGATTTCATTGAAGAAAATATCTTGAGCCGGTTTGGTTGTCCACAGAGATTAGTAACAGACAATGCAAAGGCATTTAAATCCAAGGCAATGGTGGCCTTTTGTGAAAGAAATGGCATCATTCTGAAGCACTCAACTCCCTATTATCCTTAGGGAAATGGTCAGGCTGAATCATCTAACAAGAACATCATTCAAAGCATCAAGAAACTGTTGAAGCATAACAAAAGGTCTTGGGATTCAATGCTGAAGTATACAATGTGGGAAGATAGGATTACAGTGAAGCAGGCTATTGGGACTTCTCCCCATCAGTTAGTATATGGTGCAGAGTGATTTTTCCCTATTCATTTGGGGATTCCGGTGATGAAATTTCTCTAGAATGATCAAGAGGAGCCAGATGATATGCAAAGGAGAATATTTGAAATGATAGAGTTACAGAAACGTAGAGAGAAGGTGGATGAAAAAGCACAGCTGTACAGAGCCAAGATTAAAAATAGGTTTGATATGAACATTAAGGAAAATACTTTCACAGAAGGTGAGATGGTTCTAAGGTGGGATGCAATAAAAAAACAAAATGGTAAGCATGGTAAGTTTGACAATATTTGGTTTGGCCCTTTTCTGATATAAAAATTTTTAGAAAACAATACTTTTATCTTACAGTCGTCGGAAGGTGAGGAGTTGTCCAGCCCTGTTAATGGACGATTCCTCAAGCATTTTTACAATTTGTAAGGGCATTTTCACTGATCATTGTACATACCAGTGAGTGAATCATAATAAGACTCCATGGCCCAATGGAATTTTTGCAGACAGGTAGATAGAGGACAGAAGGCACTGGTCTACAGGATCTTGAAGCCTCGCAGGGAGGTCTTCATCTCGCAGCTGGAGCCAGATGTTAAGTCTGAATTTTGTTTCTTCAATTTTGGTTTGATTTGCTTTACTTTATTTTGATGTTTCTCTCCTTTAGGAAATTTCTTTTAGTGTTTTTATGAAATTTTGAGCTTGTTTTTGAAATTTTCAATTTTAAGCCATAGGTTTGTTTTTTGTTGAAGGAGTTTTAAAGTCATTTTATCAAATCATGGATTTAGAAATGATTATTCTGAGCTTAATAATGCATAATCATTACCCTAGCATCTTTTAAATTACATGCAAAATGATCAAAAGCTGAAAAACAGCGGTAAAATAGCACTTAAAATATTCTTGTAGCGCTGGGGTTAAAAAACAATGAAGCCGCGCTACAAGAATATCGCGAGCTTCATTTTTCCCAGTTTTCTAGCAAAATTTGGTCACGATTTCAAATGATGAGTGACTAATCCCATGTTATGAGTTTTTTTCTATGTGTGAGCTCCAGAATTATCATGATTCCAAGTGTTTCCAAGTCATGAGGCAGAACGTGGTTATCATTACCCATAACCTAGTTGAGCTTGATAGATAGCAGCGAAATTTGGTCTAATGAGAAGTCAATGGTTACATGCATGCATGTTTGATGATAGAGGAATTAATAGAATGACGGTGCTTGCCTAAAACACAGAGATTATAGTTGCAGAGATAGTGCAGGTTTTCATAGTTGCCCAAAAAACTAGGGCTTCTTCATCTTGACACCTGGAGTTGAATTGGACTTGGAGAGACATCTGTACTTTTCAGGCCGGTGCTCAAATAGCATGGAGAGCGGTTTCAAGCATCTGCAGTCAGGTATTCCACAATAAGCCAGTATCATTGCAAATTTGGGGCTTTTTCGGTGAGGTTCATTCAATCCAAATTGATCAAAGGAAATGATAAATTATTCTTTAAAATGAAGTTTCATCTAGACAAATAATTATCTAAGTTGCTCTGAGAGGCCAAACTGAGTGAGGGTTGGAGATACCAGTTTTTGATAAAATCTGACCCTGCCAAAGTTTAAACTGAAGTGATGAGAGGATCCTATACAGTTGACAGTGCTTTTGATGTCTGAAATTGATTCTCTCTTGACAAACAATACAAAAGGAACCAAATACCTAAAAATTGCAGGAAGACCTAAGTGTTAGGTGTGGAAATTTATTGTTTTGGAAGAAGATTAGAGGAAGCGAGGAGTTAGAGACTTGAAGACAGATGAAAACCTATTATCATTTTGATATTCAAACTGCTGAGAGCTGAAAGTGATAAGTTTGAGACTATTTCTGCCTTATTTTCCTCTCATCCAACCTTTGAACAGTCTGCAATTAATCTAGAAGGTTGACAGTCGATATTTTTTTGTAAACTTTTATTGTGCAGAGATTGTCTATATAAGATTCTGGCAGGTTATGGTATTGAATACACAGGTTTTATGTTTCATGCTAGAGATGGACAGTCATTAGAGTAATTGAAATGGAATGACAGTTATCATGGGCAGTGAGGAATTTAGAATACTTCAATGATTTAAATTTCTTGTGACTGTAAATAAGCCCAGCCTGTATTAACAAAGCAAAAGGAGCTGTCAGATAAAAGTAAAGAAAGTTGTTTGTGAAACCTGAAGGATTTGGAAAGGAAACATCACCTGGCTATTCATTAATTGAATCCTAAAACCTGTATAGTTCCATCCTTTGAAGGAAAATGGGAAAGAGTGGTAAAATAAACAGAGCAGAACCAACTGATGTAGGGTGGATTGAAAACCTCCCTCGATGTATTGAATTGTTTCAGCAAGCAGGTTGGATGGACTTTTTTAAGAGGATAGATGGGCATAATACAGAGGTGTCCTATAAGTTTGCTCAAGTTTTCAAAAATGACACAGTGACCTTTAATACTCTTAAATTCAAGCTGACAGTAGAGCTGATCTCAGAAGCCACAGGGATTAAAAACGAGGGTGAACCATGGTTCAAGAAGCTACCTTTTGACTTTGAGCCACAAAGATATATTTTAACAAATGTCACTCCTGATTGGAATAAAGGCATCCTTATTCAACATTTCAGAAAGGAATGGATAGAGCCAATTAGGATTTTGCAGAGTTATTTTACTTGCGAAGGCAGGTATGCTAATGTGTATAAATATCACTTCAGATTCCTTCAACACATGGTGGGGGTGTCAAAGATGAACTTGCCATTCTTTTTTCTGAAAAGCTTGCAGAAAATGTCCAGTAGGGTTAAGCAGCATGAAGATCATACATCTCAATCAATCTTTCATCATGGGCTAATTAAGATGATTATTAGCATAGTTTTGCAACATGAAGGGAAGACTTGGGACTTATTCATCTTTTGGTCTGGTTTTCAAAGAAAAGAAGAAGATCAGAAACCTATGAGGCAAGCTGACAAGGGTAAATTTATGATGAAGAAATTAGGTAAAAAAGTGAAAATTGAAGACAAGGAGGAAGTCAATCAGGAGGAATCATCAGAACCTATTGAACATGACAGTCGGCCTAAAGTATTTTTAGCTACTAGCAAAGGGAAATACTCACTGTTTGCAAAAGAGGGAAAACAACCTGAGCAGTACTTGGCACCTGCAGAGAGCTCTCATGAAGTGAAGGCTGCTGATATAAAAGAAGTTGTTGTACCTAAGGAAGAATTTCAGACTGAGCAGAAAAGTCCCATCACCATTCTCTCAGATGATGAGGGATATTTACTAGAGGAGGATCAGCCCATGGTTAAAGTAGAAGTCAAGGCTGAAGCCTGGAAATAAATATTCACTTCAAAAACAAAAACTATTAAACCTAGCAGGAAAAAGAGAAAGCTGGAAGTGATGGAATTTGCATCTATCCAATATCAAGGAAGTACTTTGAAAATGCTAAGAGGAACAGGACCTAACTGGAGACCTAATACTAGGCCAAAAAATAAACTAAGACTAAACATAAAGAAATTACTCAATCCTAAGTTAAACACCAATGAAGTTACGGTCTTAGATGATCTATCTCCCGATGAAAAGCCAGAGGTTAAGAAAGTTAGCAGAAAAGAAAAGAAGCCAGCAGTTGTAAAAGCTTCTTATGTGCATCATGCAGAAGCCAAGAGTTCATTAGAAGGTGCGAGCCAAGAAAAACCTAAACTGTCATATATCTTTCTTGAAATAAGAGCTGATATTTTAAAGCAGCAGGAATTGAAAGAAGAAGCTCCTTCAAGTGAAGTAGCAGGTGAAGAAAACCCTAGCAGTATTAATACTCCTTCAAACCTTCTAGATGAATATGAAATCATATTTAAGAAGCTAGATATACCTTGGACTCCCAGTAGTGCACAAGAAGGTATAACAGGAAAAGTTATTGATACAGATAAGGAAAATATGCAAAGAGCAATTTCACAGTACAAGCATCAGATAGATTATCTTCAAGAGACTAATGATGGCCTTATCTTGGCCAACAGAAGGTTGAGGGAAGACCTGCAGGAGGTAAATGATCATTACCAGGAATTGATAGCTATTTCAAAGGAGGCTTTAAAGAGGAAAAGGAGTGCTGGTGAACAGTCTGCAGAATTGAAGAAAACAGTTAAGGATTTACAGTAGGAGAATGAAGAGCTTCAAAGGAAGATAACTGACATGGAGAAAGAACAAAAGCGATCTAGGAAGAGGTCTCAAGCCCTGGATGGAATAGCATTGCTCGCTGAGGCAGCAAAATATTTGTGAGATGATTATGGAATCAGTTAGTTGTTATCTTTTGATAAACACATATGTTAGTGATTTACTATTTTTAGCATATTTTGTAATTTTGTAAGTTTGTACTTTTTACTTTACCTCAGCGAGTTGATAGAGGCAATTAGGGTTTTAGACCCAACTGATTTTGTAAAGAAAAACTATTTAGGGAGATAGGAAAGTCATTAGTAGGGTTCTGATTTTTGGGAGCTATAGGAGGTTTGTAGACTGTTTGTATCTTCAGACTTGTTCAGAGCTAAGTATTGTGACTCTTATAAGCATTTGCTGATGAAATTATGAGATATATATGACTTTTCCCCTCCAGTTTTTTCTGTGTTGGCTTCATTATTGAACTTGGATAGTTTCTTAATAGATATATTCATTGCTGGTTAATGTGTATTTGCTGGTAATGCTTGTCTGTTATGTATGAACCTCAACATTGTTTTTCTGTTGGATCTTGTCTGATATATCATGCATCTTTATCATATTTTGTTTATGATTTAGTTGTTATTTGGTTTCTGAATGTATTCCCTGATAGTTCCTAAAGCTTACAACCATTAAAACATTACAAAAACCCTAAACCTTATCTATTTTATTGAATTTTATCTTGAGTGTGTGTTGGCTTGTTTCTCTGGCCTTAGAAACAATTTCTGTCACAAACATGCTGCAAAGCACATTCTGAGATACCTGAAGGGTACAATTGATTATGGGCTCAAGTATGAGGAAAATCAAAAGATTAAGCTGGAATGTTATGTGGATTCGGATTGGGTAGGCAGTTCCATTGGTAGGAAGAGCACTTCAGGGTGCTGCTTCAGTATGGGATCAGGTGTGATCTCTTGGTTTAGTAGGAAGCAATCTTGCATGGCACTGAGTACAGACAAAGCAGAGTATGTCGAAGCTTGTTCAGCTAGTTGTGAGGTAGTGTGGCTGAGGAAGCTACTATATGATTTGTTTGATCTATATTTGGATGCTACTTGTATATATTGCAACAACTAGAGTTTTGTGAATTTGTTGGAGAACCCGATGTTCCAGGACAAGTTGAAGCATATCGATATCAAATATCACTATATCAGGGATATGGTATAGAGAGGAGCAGTGAAGCTCCAGTATGTTGCGACGGACCAGAAGATAGTTGATGTGTTGATGAAGCCATTGGCCAGAGTAGAGTTTGAGTAATTCAGGGAGAAGCTTGGTGTTCTCCAAATCGAGGTTTCTTCCAAGGGGAAGTGATGAGTTTCTATGCCTTTCTGACATGGTGGTAGGCTGGGCCTCCCATGGTCAGATATAAGTGCATATCCTTTCTAACCTGGTGGCAGGATAGGCCTCCCATGGTCAAATGTAAGTGTAGCTCCTTTCTGACATGGTGGAAATATGGGCCTCCCATGGTCAGATGTAAGTGCAGATCCTTTCTGACATGGTAGCAGGCTAGGCCTCCCATGGTCAGATGTAAGTGCAGATCCTTTCTGACATGGTGGAAGGATGGGCCTCCCATGGTAAGAAGTAAGTGCAGATCCTTTCTGACATGGTGGAAATATGGGCCTCCCATGGTCGGATGTGAGTGCTGGGATTTTTTGACATGGTGGCAGGCTGGGCCTCCCATGGTCAGATATAAGTGCTAGACCAACCTTTCTGACATGGTGGCAGGATGGGCCTCCCATGGTCAGATGTGAGTGCTGGACCTTTTTGACATGGTGGTAAGCTGGGCCTCCCATGGTCATATGTGAGTGTTGGGTGTGCCATTCTGACATGGATGTTGGACATCTTCCTCCCATGGTCAGATATAACTGTTGGGTGGGCCTTTCCAACATGGCGGCAGGCTGGGCCTCCCATGGTCAGATATAAGAATTGAAGAATATGAAGACATACATGGAGGCTAGGCCTACAATCATCATGAAAAAGGGTTGGCTCTGTAGAGCTCACTATGACAAGTAGAATTGAGAGATAGCACCATTTGATCAAGATAGCAGAAGAAGTGATGTTGATGATGATCCAATGATGATTTAGCTTTGATGACGATCCAGTGATGATCCATCTTTGATGATGATCCAGTGATGATGATCCAATGATGATGATCCACTGATGATCTAGCTTTGATGATGATCCATATTTGATCCAGTGACTAAGACTTGTACCAATGAATTGTGTCAAGAGAATGCCTTCCTAGTTAAGAGGGAGTGTTGATGTATTTGTAACTTTGGAATGTATTCACATGTATATTTTATATATTGTATTTCATTGGTCCTGATTTTCCTATCGAGAAAATAATTAATGAAATCAAGTCATGTAAATTCATAGAGGTTAACCCTCCTAGTTGATCAGGGGTAAAATTCCCCACAGTTTCGGGGCACTAGGGTTATTAGAATCTCCTAGAGAATTCGGCCCTGGTAAGTAATTGTCAAGTGATAAATTAGTATAAATAGAGATTGATCCTCTCTCTTTGAGACACACTCACCCAGCTATAGTGCATAGGTGAGAGAGAAGAATATCGCTTAAGTGTGAGAGAGAACAATTGTTGGAGATCATCTTTTTGTCTTTGGGTTTTACTCCTACCATTGGTGTTCATTCTATCTCTAAGGAAGTTGCGGGGTTTTCTCCTTTATGGTTTCCCAAAGGAAAATATTTGTGTATATTGTCTCTTGTGATTGATTGTTGTGCATGGTATTCTCTCAGATAAGATCCTAAGATCATACTGTCTACTTGATAAAAATCTAACAAACTCAATAAGAAAGATAATGGGTCAAAAGTTGGTCCAATGTTGTATAAGAGACTGGTTGGAAGTCTCATGTATTTAACTACAACAAGACTTGATATAATGTTTGCAGTAAGCTTGATTTCAAGATTTATGGAATCACCAAAGAGTTCCCATTAGAAACATGGAAATAGGATTTTAAGATGTATTGCTAGAACAACAAATTTTGGTATCCAGTACACATCAAATTCAAATTTTAAGTTGACTGGATATACTCACCGTGATTTTGAAGGTCTTATAGATTATAGAAAGAGCACATATGGATATGTGTTCAGTTTTGTATCAGGATCAGTAGCATGGGAATCAAAGAAGCAGTGCATAGTGACATTATCCTCTACCGAGGTAGAGTATGTTGCAGCAACATAAGCTGCATATCAAATTGTATGATGAGAAGAACTCTTTCTGAGTTACAGCATGGACAAAATGAACTAACTCAAATTTTCTGTGACAATAATTTAGCTATTGCACTATCAAGAAATCGCGTCTTTCACAAAATACATAAGCATATTGATACAAGGTATAATTTTATTTGAGAACCAATAAACAACAATGAAATCAGTGTGGAATTTTGCAAATAAAAAAATCAGTTTGTAGACCTATTTACAAAACCATTAGGAAAATATTGTTTGAGCTACATAGGAAAACAATTGGGGTTTGTAAGTTGTAACAGAAAACAAGTTTTACAAAATTTTGTTTTTTGAGTGAAGTAATTAATGGAGAGAATGTTGGAGCTGTTAATTACTCCACTACCCAAAATTATTGGTCGATGAAACACAGAAAATCCAAAGCGTTAACTCCCGCAATTCTAAAAAGTCACAACACCGCCGCACTGCCTTGTTAGAATAGGAAAAAATTAAATATATCAGATTACTAAAATGAGAAGGGTCGTTATGATGCTGTAGAACTGTGCCAGCAATGCACATCTAAATTCTGAAGAGACAACGCAGATTTTTTTTTTACTTCTGTCAAGCTGTAAATAATTCTATTTTGTATAGTGAAGGGTCAATTAGTAATTAAATGATAGACTTAGTTGAAATACTATATATACCCATCTTGTAATCATGATTTACACAAAGTGATACACAGAGAAATATAGAAAGTTTAAACTCAGATTTTACTGTGTATTTTTATTTTCATTATTATTTTTACTTTGTTTCTGAGTGTGAAAAACTCAGTTTTATTTTTTATGTTAGTTTGTTGTAGAAACTGAAGAAATTTTAGTTTATTTGATGTGAATGCGATTTATCAATTTAGTAGAATATCTGTGTTAAGTTTATGGGTGCAGGACTCATCTGAAACTTGTTAAAAAGTGAGTTGAAACTAAGCTGTTATTGTGTTGTAGGTGACTGTCAACACTCATAGCTAGCTAAAATAATCATATTCATTGTTGTTCGTTGTAACAGCTAGTTGTAACATCATCAGTAGAGTAATGTCAGCTATAATAGCCAGCAACAATCTTGTAGGTGTTAATTTGAGTTTTGTGAGCTCTGTCAGTAGTCACAACCAACTGTGACAGTGCTATAAGTATTGATTTGAGTTGTTAATGAAGTTTGAAGTGTTGCTGAAGCAAAGGGTGGCACTCCCTTTCCTTCCCCTCAGCAATATTTTAAATATTTCTTTCAAATATATCTTTTCACCTTTCACTTCTTAATTACCTTTGTAATGGAGTTACTTGAATTCTATAGGTAACCTTGATAAATGATCAACAATAGTATTGTGTAGTTGAAATCCAACCATACCACGTGGATCCAGCTTGGTTAAATGAGTAAGATATTAAATCATATGTTTTTAGTATGTTGTTTGTATTAATTCATGTTTATAAAACACCTCTTGATATTGTGCATATCCATATCTTACTTGTTTATGAGGGAATACTTTAGCAAGACTCACTAAACCACTATAAGCACATATTGAGAAGGCCTCTCATTTAATAGATGAACACTACGGATATTATGCTTAAAAACATCTTCAAGAATTAAAACCATCTTTAGTAAAATTATTGACATAAGATATCAATATAATTATGAATGCCCCTCAATTTAGAAGATCTATTTAGCTCAGTTTGTCCTGGCACAAGGATCGCCTTATTCTTGGACATAATCACGTCCACATTCAGTTTTGATGCAACTTAAGGATCTATGCAACCAATCTATTTGACCACCGCATGCTTCATCTTTACTGCACCTCAAGGATCTATGAAACAAATCTATGCAACCACCGCAAGCTAAAAATACCTTCAACTTTGGATGCATCTACCTTCAACTTTGGATGCAACTACCTTAGCTTCAAAAATAATTAGCTCAGCATAATTGTTTATGTATCTTAGGTGTTTAGGGCCTTAGGGATTACAGGTTTAGGCCTTTAATTTCCTCCCTCATCATTCCTCTCTCCTCATCCCTCAATTTATGCCCCCCTCCCTCGTATCCCCCCTCTCTCTCTCAACGCCCTTACCTCCATCCATTACTTAGCATATAGTTCCCCCCCTCTTGTATCCCCTCTCTCTCACCCCGCTATCACCATCCATTTATTAGCACATAA
The DNA here is from genome assembly GCA_001517045.1 of Pseudotsuga menziesii. Classification (NCBI taxonomy): domain Eukaryota; kingdom Viridiplantae; phylum Streptophyta; class Pinopsida; order Pinales; family Pinaceae; genus Pseudotsuga; species Pseudotsuga menziesii. The sequence goes on along the minus strand of LPNX010802770.1, from coordinate 95,273 downwards.
ATTATGTGATCTATAACGCTAGAGAGTTATGTAAACAAGAAACACTAGACTGTTTTGAAACAAATAAATGTTAGAGCATTTTGGTGAACAAAAATGCTAGAGTGTTTCTGAAGGAGGGAAAAAAATAAATTTAAACATAATGCATGAGCATTCCTTAGCACCTAAAACACACCTTTTTCACACACCCGCATGTCATCTATAGGCCTACATGTTTGGTTCGAAGTTACCCACCCTATGCTATGGAATATGGTAAACCATAGATAATTGGGCATTTCCTCCATTTCTCCAATATGCATGTATTCCATCACTCTGTACAGCATGATAGACACAACCATATTTGACAAAAAATTAGACATAGATAGCATTTTTAATCCAGATTCCAAATACGTAATTTTTTAAAGAATATTATTTTTTCCTAATTTTCTTGTGTCATCAATCCTTAAGTCAAATAAAATTTTGTTAGTGTTTCTTCAATAAATTTTTCATTTCAGAAGCATTTTAATAAAAGGAATTATGGTGCGCTAGAAGAAACTTATATATACATTATGTAAAAAACTCATTTCATAATGATTGCATTAAGACATTCAAAGGCTGCACCAATAAAATACTTATTGTTTTCAAGGAATGATCACTTAGATAATTATAAAAAAATAAAAATACTAATTTTATTTTCAAAAAATAGCTCTACACTAGTTCTATATGTTATCTACATGCATGCAATTTTTTGTAGCCCAAAACAATCATCTAGGTCATCAAAGGTTGCACCCACCAAAACACATACCTTATCATTTGCCTTAAAAATAAAAAGTGATTGTTAGTAAAAATGAAACTTGACCTAGTTATGACAATTTTCAATATATAAAACTTAAATATTTGGAAACGTGATTCAATTTCCTACATTTCATATTTTTTACTCAAAACAATATATTTTGTGTAAGTATCTCAAAAAATCCGAGTAATTTGAGGGATGCCTGTTTTTTTGTTTTCTATTGCATCTAATGCGCCACAAGTGACCTTCATTAGCTTGCACTCACCCATACGACATGGGGGGTTCACTTAGTGAACTTGTTGCATAACAATACCATTCATAGGATATTAAAGAATATCCCTAATTTTACTAAATATTAGAAAATGCATCCTAAAATTGTATTGTTGAATCCCCCTCCCAATATACCTTTCCAATTAATAAAGCCACTATTTTCACCAAATATTGTAGGTATCCATTTTTATCAACCCATTTGTAATACCCCCTTTATATCATATTATCAAGTTGTAACAAACAAGAGCCCTAGCAAATCTTAGTATATGAAAACATGATGCTAAATAAAATAGTGGTATAATGCTAATAATGATCCCACTAGGATTGTAGGGGTGCCTGATCAATTTGTAGCGTTGGATAGTGGAAGACCCAACAAAATAGTGATGGGAAGGAAAAATGTGTAAAAGACAACTTAGTCAAGAGACAAATGCAACAAATAATGTGAAAGGCCGGTAATCCAATAGTCAATGCAATTCTTAGGAAATATGAGAATTGTAGATGTTTCACACCACAACCTACCAATCTACCAATTTTATACCATGTAAATACAAGTATAGCGATAGAGAGTTAATCTTTTCTATGATCTTAATAAAATAAACTCCATAAAAATGAAAAATTGAAACCCTTTCGTGGATTGACTCCCCTACCTTCATATCAAAACAAACACCATTGATGTTTGAACCGAGATGAACGTAGAAAATATACTCTTACTAACCAATAACACCATTGATCGTGTGCATAGCTTCGATCTGGGCCATTCACACGATGCAATGAATTTACTCTACTTCCTCTACATTTATCTTTGCAATCAAGGGAAATAACAACATTTAGTTACCTTTTCATGGCTTATATATAGGTTTTTTTTAAGGTTTTTTTTTAATTACAGGAAAGAGAAAAATATCCATTATTAAGTTTCAAGAATGCAATAGTTATAAAGATACAAAAATGGTGAAACTTGTATGATACCATTTCATGGTAACGATAACACATAGGGTATGTAAATAGTGATTTAGATGTTCTCCTATGTTCATGTCACTTCCAATACAATATTAAGATTGATGTCTTGCATATAAGAATTGAAATTACAATTATGAATATGCAAAATATAACTCAATCTAACAACTATTCCTAATAGGCAATGTGAAAATGTTAAAGAATAATTCAAAAAGTTGAAAGAAATAATAAGTCTTAACAAAAGATTGATCTAACTTTTCTTGGTTCTAGTGAGCCAAGAAAGGTTGATCTCACTTTTATTGGTTGTCGTGGAGCAAGGCTTGATTGAATATCAATACCCACGTAAACCCCAATCCAAAAATGAAGAGTTCTAGATCTTTTAATAGAACACCTACAAAAAATACAAATCAATTGTTCAACTTCAAAACTCTCAATTAGCCGCATCTCTTAACTTTGTAGTTGACGAGGAACAAAATGCATATTCAAGCATACTAAATAGTGTCATAAGTTGCAATGTGGATTCTATCTAGAAAATAAATACACTTTTAAAATTGGCCTCATATAGAACAACAAAAGGTACAACGTTACAAGAATTCTTCAGTTTTAACACGAGCAAACTCAACCTCAATTATGGAGAAAGTGTGAAATATTGCATACATATTCATAAGAAGTGGCAATCCTAACCTTTTGGACATCACATCAATAACATTCTACATAAAAGAACAAAATACAATCACCTCGGTTATCTCAATGCCGTAAAATTAAAATATTTTAGTGCCTTCTATTCCGAGAATCATACCTTGTATTAAGTAACTTCGCTAAGAGACAAAAAGAATAACCCCACAAAAAGTAAACATAGAGCGGAGTTAACAGTAATAGTTTCAATATTATCATAATTTCAAAAGCCAAATACAATTGCTAAATTTGCCTCAAGATCTTTACAAAGAGATTCAATTCTCTATTGGAAAAAGAAATGATGAAATGAATTGAGTTATGAATCCAAGCCATTATTTGTAGGTATGAATTGAACCCATAATGTGGAGGTATAAATCCATCCCACGATTTAGACATTATTCCTTAGATCACCCAAATAAAACAAGCCTCAATAGTTATATTATTATGTCAAATTAAAAACCCTCGTTGACCCCTTAATATGAGGCAATATATTTTTAAGGTTCTTAGGAGTAATCAAACCCCAATATAAATGGATGAAATATGATGTTGCCTCTCTAATGAACCTCTTACCATAAAACTATTAAATCATTAAAAAAAACTTTAAGTTAAAAAAAATCAACTTGTACAATTTGTGCCCGCTACCAAACCATTAAAAAAGCTTAGCTTTTAAATTTATTTAAATTTTGTACAATCATATTAATACATCACTGTCACTATATGACCCCTTCGAGCAATAATAAAATAGTTAAGTTTGTCAACATATTTTTTTTGGTTCATGGTTCTCACCATAAATACTAATAAATAAATCAGTTTAAATGTTGGGAATTGTCTTGTGCATGTGAACATGCCAATATATGTAGAAAACTACTTTGGAAATGATCTTGTTCCACCATTCCCTACCTAGTAAAAAAAATATTTATGGGTGTTTGTATTAAAGCACTTTGGAAATGATCTTGTTCCGCCATTCCCTATGGGTGTTAGTATTATTGTTGGAGGGTAGATAATTAAATAATAGTACACATGTTAATAATATATAATTTTTTATTTTGTAAATTGAGTGTATGGTTGGGAGGCATGTTGTTCTCTTTATTTGGATTCAAATTTCATTTTGTGACACTTGTTTTTTAGTTTTTTGAATGGATATATTTCTGCCATTAGCTTGATTCTTCGGAATATCAAGTGTTGGAATTCTTCAATAAATAAATAAATGCTTATTTATTTTAAATTATTCTGGTATTTTTCCAGCATGAAAAAAAACAACTCTTCTATTAATAAAAAGTTGTATAAAAAAACAACTCCTCTACTTCCCCCCCTAAAATGAGAAACATTAACATAAATTACTACGTATATCTGAAAATTCATATGAAAAATTCATAAAATTCGACAAATCTAACCTTTCTACCAATTATAAGGAAATAATATAATT
>LPNX010802770.1:73547-90338 GCA_001517045.1 Pseudotsuga menziesii | reverse complement strand
TATACATATATATATAGATATAGATATAGATATAGATATAAAGTAAAATTAGTTTGAATCAAAATCGAAGTACCTTTTTTTTCAAGACGAAAAAATACTTAGACTTGATATTCAAAAATGAATCAAAGGGTAATGTTTACATCACAATAGAGGACCATCAAATCCTTCACTATCAACAAACTAGGATACAAAACATGCAGAAAGATATCAGAGCAGAATGGAGTGAAAAATCCCTTCAAACCACTTTCACTAAGAAGAGTGACAAGCAGTCTATCGTGAGCACAAAACATCAAGTAGGTTGGGGATCCTCAGAAGCGCTCGAGGAGTCGACTAAACATAATATATTGCACTTCATCCATGGAGACTGAAGTCATAAAATCATCAGTGCCAAAAGGCCAAGTGTATAAAAGACACAATAAAATTGAAACATGAATGAGACTATCATAAAATATGAGTCTCACCTCCCCCAATCATATGTCCATCGAAAAACTCAGAGTGGGACAATTTTCCAATGGCTAAAATGAGCGCTTCTTTGGATAGGAAGTCAACTATCTGGTTGTGTTCCCGGTAGACATGTTGAAACTCCAAAGAGAGAAATGAGGATTTCAGGGACTTAGTATTTTCACACCATCCATCTAAATCCAAAACAAATAGAGTGACATTGTCATTTTCCCAATTTATAATAACAAAGGAGTCCCCATAGATGGAAAGAGAAGGAATTCCAATATCTGCAGCAAAAAAAAGAAGAGTCCAAAGTGCAAGCAACTTTTCTCTAGTGTTTGTATTTGTGCCACAACCCAATTTCAAGCCAAAAGAGTGTTGTTTACTAATAGCTAAGAATATACCAGCACCACCAATAGAGTTTGTGATGCACCATAAAAAAACATGATGGTAATGGAGGATAGACGACGGCCCAGCCAATCTCACATTTGATTTTTTCTTGGTGAATGGAAACAGAGATAGAAGATCTGAAATCCTGAGGTAGGTTGGGACAATTCCCACCCTTCTATCTTTCAAGAGAGTACAATTTCGGGATAACCAGATATTCCACAGAAGAGAAATAGGCAGGTGAGAGGAGGATGAAGGGTTCATGTACCATGCCTCAATAATTTCTAGGATCGAAGAGTAATACCATAATATCTCTAGATTATGTGAGCACTTGAGCTGATGAAGCAACCTTTTCAAAAAATATGATTGATGGTTTCCTCTGCATTCAAACGAAGACAACAACGACTTGATCCTGACTAGCCTTTCCTACGAAGAGTGTCCCATGTGTTGATACGATTCTTTAGAAGGAGCCACATGAAACATTTAATTTTTAATGGGATGTCTAGATTCCAAATTTTTAGCAGAGTTTTGTTTCTGGAGAGAGAAGCATGAGCAGAAACAACCATATCGTAAGACAAATCTACTAAAACATCACTGGTCTTTCGGTTATGCATCCAATACATGGATTCAAAGGAGTCATTAAGGGTGATACCACTATGAGAGATATTGTTGATATAGTCATCCCATTCATTCTTCCGCCTTCCACCCAGATTCAAATCCTTCGAGGATAGCTAACAAGAGAGTCTCGGGTCTGCTTGGTTCTCAAAAAATGCATCTCTCAAGGTGTGAAGACGGACATCTTCAAGGAATAGTCTAAGGTCTTCATAGAGCAGGATGGAAGAGTTTAGTCCCACAATTGGATCCACACCTAGCATGATATGGACACCATTTCCCACTTTCCAATTGAGTTCTTTGCTAATCCCAGAGAGGGAACAAACGAAGCCATTCCAGAAGTAAGAGGTCCCCCAAATAGTGTAACAATTCTTGCACAACCACTCCTCCAAAGTTATATTTTTAATATATTTGGCTTTGATAATATGGCTCCATAAACCAATGTTGTTGATGACATACCAACAACTTTTGAGCCCGAGAGAGGTTCCAAACCACTCAAGTTTTTTAATGTCCCAACAGCCATATTCCACAGGGAATGATAAGGTCTTCCAATCAACCAAATGCATTTTGGACCGGCCCTCACAACTTCCCCATAGGAAAGAGAAGATGCATTGCCTTAAATGGTTTAGAATAGCCTTTGGAATTTTTGCAAGAGAAAACCAATAAACATGCAAGCCTATAAGTACAGCCTTGATACGCGTGATTCTACTTCCCAGGGTAAGAAGTCTGTTGGACCAAACACTGATTTTTTTCTTAAACCTTTTGACTAACCATCTCCAGTCCTTAGTTCCATAGTTTGTAGGCCGAAGAAAATAGCCCAAATACTTGAATCCTTCATCAATGTGTTGCATTTTGTAAGGTAATAGAGCATAGATGCTATCCAAAATCAACACATCTATCTTATTAAAAAGGAAAGATGATTTTTCCAGGCTGATACACATACCAGAGGCTCGACAAAAGAGTTTCAACAAGTCATAATAAGCCTACCATTCACATAAAGAACCGATACCAAAAAGAATAACATCATCCACAAAGAGAAAGTCGATGACCATAAAATGAGCATTTATCCTCAAACCTTTGATTCTCCATGGAATGTGAGAGTCCTTGATAATGAGGCTGAGTCCCTCAATCACCAAGAGGAAAAGTAGAGGAGAGATGGGACATTCCTACTGAATTCCTCTAGAGGCAGAGAAGAACTTGGTAGGAGTTCCATTGATAAGGAAAACAAAGTTTGTGGAGGCTAAGCAACCCATAATCTAGTTAACACCCAGGAGGAGGACACCAATATGCAGGAGGATAAGTCTCACAAAATTCCGGTTTACTGTATCGAAGGATTTAATAAGATCAAATTTGAGGACGACAGCTTCAAGTTTATTTGATTTTATGGTATGGAGAACCTCCTATGTTATTCCCACCGGGTCGAGAATACTTTGAGATTTGAGGAACCCAAATTGTTCACAAGAGAGAGAGTTATCTAGGAAGGGCTTCAGACGAGTGGTTGCAATTTTAGCAATGAGTTTGTAGACTCAGGTTGCAAAGTGAAATGGGTCTAAATTCAACAAAAGTGGAGGGCTTCTCAACCTTGGGAATAAGTGTGATAAAAGTATAATTAAGGGGAGAATGGACCCTAGCCTCCCTCCTGGAGAGCTCCACGGAATCAATTATATCCTTTCCTAACAAACCGAAGAACCAGAGAAAAAATTCAACTGTCCATCCATTAGGACCAAGGATTTTGTCATTTTTAAAACTTTTGAGAGCACTTTCAACTTCAGCAATGGTAACTTCTAAAGTGAAGATGTGACCCTCCTCTTTGGAAATGAAAGAGGGAAATAGTTTGATGACCTTCAGATGGTCTCCAATATTAGTACAATCATCATCTTTGAACATAGCAGAAAAATTTTGGACACCCAAAGATTTAATTTGACGTTCCTCCTAAAGTAGATTGCCCTCATCGTCATGTAAGGCCCAAATGGCATTGAAGTTCTTGCCGACAGTTGCAAAACTATGGAAGAATTTTGTATTGACATCCCCTATTTCCATCCAATCAATTATGCTTTTAAGTTTCCAGGTGAGGTCCCCATGTAATAGAATATTTTCTTTTTGACTTTTGAGAGATGAGAGAAGGGATAGTTCAGCTTTGGAGAGGATACCCTAGGGGGAAGCCTCCAATAAAACAAAAATTTCCTCATCAACAGCTAGCAGGAGCTTGCACTGGAGAATCAATGTACTTGCACGAGGCGGGTGTACAAATATGATTTTTTTTAAAGGAAAAAAAGGGAATTTGTAGTCACCATACAATTGGATTGTATTGTGTTTGAACAAATTGTACTCACATTTTTGTATAAAATGAATCTAATTTGGATTTTCACAATTTTTTTTAATTATTATTCAAAGTTGTATAAACAAACAATAATATTACATCATTTCACGCAAAACAATAACATTGCATTCTTATGCTTTATAGATCATCTTATTATACCTGCTGATAGGAAGTGTCTATTGTGTTTGTTCACTCATTGACTATGTATTAACAATGTTGACTATCTTTTAATTTCATTATAGCATTTTCATATTAACCAAACTTTGTTAAAAGTTTTCAAGTTTATGATTTCATGGGATGCCCTTATCCTAAGTTTTCAATTTGTTTCACTTTTGAATTTGTTTTACTTCGATGTTATTAGTTGAAATATTGAGGGTCTTATTTCCCAGGAACCGGCGGAATTCTCGATTCCTATGCTAGGCATTGAATGAAACCATTGAATGAGGTAGTGATTTTGTTGCACCACCTTCATTTCTAGTTGCAACTAGATATAAATATTCATGCATTGCCTTTCTCAAGCTTCTACATCACTTTCATCTCACAATACATCAAATATTCTACACCATTTTCACCTCATGCATTTCCTTTATCACTTCACTTCCTCCTAACCTCCTTCATGTAGTTGCACTGCCTTCAACTCCTTCAGATATTCTCCACCATGGTGCAAGCAAAGGGATAGGAGGTAGATAAGTAATTTTGTATGCATTAGTCAATTCAACATGCCGAGGGGAGTGGATGATGTGAAGCTCAAACGAAATCATCTTTCTCTCTCGGTAAGGTAATCCTTTTGTCTCTGTTCAAATATACAAACATATCTCGATCCTTTTGTCATTAGTTAGAAATATCACAAAGCAAGATTTAGTTCATGACATTTAACTATGGTTTCTGGTGGAAAAAAATTAACTTTGTTTAGCTTTATGAAATAATTGAGAGACCTACCTATTGGTCAGATTTCATCATAATAATTAACGTATTCTCTTACAATTGTTATATGCATTCACCATTATAATGTTTCTACCATGTTCATCCTCTCATCAACCTACAATATGAAACAATTATATGTATAGTTTAGAAAATAAAAGAATTTCAAATGACTTTAGTATGAAATATTTCAAAATCTATCCATATTCTTCTGCAATATCCCTCCATAGCTCTATATACTTGTACCCATTTGAAATCTCAAAACCAACTATAAAACCACCTACTCTAAATACGTCATAACTAGGAAATATGTACTTGTACACATATGCAATCTCAAAACCAACTAAGCTTAACACATCATAACAACCAGGAAATCAAACTATTTGAGTGAATAAATACAAATAAAAAATAAAGTCTAATTGTGGATGGATTATTCAAACCCCCTGCTACCTCCTCTACTTGAGCCTCCCTCTATGGCTACTCCCTCTGCCTGATCCTCACACCACCATCATTGCCCCCTCCTCATGAGATTTCTCCCATCAGTGCCTTAATCCTTACAACTTTAGATTTTTATTTTTCCCATTACGAAGGAACATTACAGGAAAGGCGGAAAATGTAGCCCACCCTTTCAAACCACAATTAAAATAGAATGATGCAGGCATAATGTAACTCTTCCACGATTGTTTTTCCTTGAAAAAATCCCATTGTTAAAATTCTAAGACAAAACACATCATTAATCCATAGAAATTATATATTAACCACCACAAACTCCCAAATTCTTGACCAAATTTGTGAGTAGATAACACGTTTTACAATCCAGGTAACCATCCTAATCCAGTGGGACTTTGAGTACTCTCGTGACGATCTCAGATCTGGATTACTAGTATGATGGACTTATATTGGCCTGTCATTCCCAACCTGCATTGTACTTGAACATTTCTATCATGGAATCCATCAATTTGTTTTATTTCGTTTCTTCCTACTTTTAAGAGTCCTCCTTTTAAGAAGGAATTTTTGGTTATCAAGAACACTTTTTCTTTGAGAAATTTCTGGTCATAATGATTCTCATAAACCTTTTTCTTTGAACTGATTATGTCTTCTATGCTTTGAATTGATCATCTTGTCTATTCTTTGAACAGATTCTATTGCCTATGCTCTACTAGAGTGTTTGGGTTGCTCTACAGAGAGCCACCAGTTAGGCATGCAGATGGCGGGAATTGTCATTCATAAAATAAAACATTTTTAAGTAGATGTAGACAGGATAGTTGTATTAAATTATTGTGCCAAAAATCAATACACAAAAAGAATGGCACAAAATTTTAGGTTTTGGTCATATAACTTGCCGAGCTGATCTCATGGTGGTGGTGCTATGTTGTGCCTTTGATCTATTAGTAACATAGAAGAGTTGTCAATGGCCATTTGCTACCACATTTGTCCTCTCCTCTTCACGCAACTCCAAAGGGATCATAAGAAAACATTTGTGAGCAATTTACTCTAATAAAAATGTTTGGTAAATGAAGAAGCCTATCCATGAGTTAGGCACATTGGATGGCTACTAATTTCATTAACGAAGAAACCCATTGGATTCATGGTTTAATATTTCAAGAAAAAATCTCAAGAGGAGTGATTTAGAAATTTGAAAAGTTTAACCCTTTTTTTAATTTATCTTTTATAATGAAGTAATGTTAATCTTTTGGTTATTTGTAAATTTTCCTTTTTAAAATAAATCTTTAAATACACAAATTTTAACATCAAGCAAATAAAATTATAATTTTTTACAAAACCGTTTTACTTATTTTTGGTAGACAAAACCAAGCCAATTAAACTTGAGTTTATCACTCAGTTAATAATAAACTTTATTTTTTTTCATGCCGACCTCTTTTTCTCTTTTCTACTTGTCGGGTGAAACTTGTCTAACTCATGACTAGACAAGTTTATAAACTTGGTCGGTCTTTTGACTCAACTAATTTACTTCGACTTGTCGGTTCTACCGACTGGTTTTACCTCGACCACTTGTCACCTCTAAGTCGGCTGATCTCTTTGACCTCTAAGTCGGCTTACCTCTTCGACCTCTCAAGTCGACTGACCCAACCGACCTTGTTGGTTCACTTACTTTGGTCTGGTTTTAGTCGAAATATACAGAGTATGTTTCTTAGTCTAAAAGACTTAAGAAATTACAAATGCTTTATACCCAAATATGTAGGAAAACTTGAGTCGACCAATGTGCCGTAAAACATGGAACTTTCATGAGTGAGAAATTTATGAGTTTTTTTTCTTTTACTCAATCGTAATTGTAAAAGACATTTACACAAATAAATCTAGGAATATTGTGCGGCTAAATAAACATGCATTCAACCATAAACTATTTCTTATATATATAACTTGTGTGGAAATAACAAAGGTATTACAAACCTGTCTGTCCAGACTTGTCGGCTCACCCATTGATCCACATACACAAAAGCTTAAGCTTCAACTTCTCTTTCTTTCTTCTTCTCACCTTGAGTTCCTCTGTCTCTCTATTATGTCTAGTGACTAACTTAATTTACAATCTTCTTCTTCTATTTATAGGCAACCTGAAAATTGCTTCTACATGAATCGACTGACTCTCCATTAAAGACTGTAATAACTATCTACCTAACAACTTAGCTTCAGAAATAAATTCGACTGGTTTAAATTGTCGAATCGTGGACTCTTTACTCTTATTAGACTAATCGACAAGATCTTGACTGATACAGACTCTGGCAAAGTCGACTCAGAGTCACTTATGGATCTGTGAGTGATTAATATTTCCAACACTTTTTAATATTTTAATATCATATAAATTTAACTTTGGCGAAAGCAACGATGATCACTAATGAATCTCACCATTTTTTAGGATTTGAATGATGCAATAGTAAAAACATTCGCTAATGTGGTCTTATGATTGCAAAAATGCCTCTTCAAGATCAGAAGAAGCCGTGAAATTCACAAATTCACGCACCAACTATTTTTCATTTCCGTAAAGGCATATTATTATAATATGGTATTTGGTATATATTTACTATACAGTTTTACTTTCTTCACTCTATTTTCTAGTTAAATAGCAACGGATATGATTTTTGAAACTCCAAATTTTATTTTCTTCATGTACTAAAAACTTGCAATGCCACAACCAACAATGAGTACATGCACTTGTTTGATTAGTTGGAGAATAATCCGAATTTTAAAATTGCTTGTTTCATGATTTTGATATTGTACTCTTGAGAGTTGACTGTTGACTTCATGCTGAACAAACCAATGCTAATTTGACCACCAATTGATATTGAATATTATTTTTATAAATATTGTATAACTCTTTCGATAAAAACAATAATATTACATTCTTATGTTTTATAGATCATCTTATTGTATTATTACATTCAGTTGCCCGTGAACTCAAATCTCCTTTTAGTTTTATTGTTTTTATGGTTTTCATGTTGTTACTTAAAGATCTTACCCTAATAGACATACCATAGACATTTAGCTATCCAACTACCACATAAATTACATAACAAAAACAAAACTATATTTACCAGAGTAACAATGGAAATGGAAGAATTCAAGAAATATATCAACCATGATGCGTATAATACTAATAAAACTTAAGTAAGGAAAGAGATTGTTGGAAACGGGTGGCAACCTCTCTTGGTGGCTGCATAACGAACTTATCAAATTAATTTAGTTTGTTCAGTTAAGAGTAATCGTGAAATAAATGTATATATTTCTTGTATTCTCGTAGAGAAGAGTCAGGGAGTTGTAAGTTGTTATAATCTTCATTCATTCAATAATAAGGAAGACCGATACCATTGCTCTGTGGATGTTTCCCTCAAGAGGGTTTTACCATAGTAACCTTTGTGGTCATTATTGAATGTCTGTTGTATATTCTGTGTTTTATTTTCTCTGTGGATCTCAGATCTAACAAGTGGTATAAGAGCCTGAGTGTTGAAAGATGAGATTGAAGCTTTGCATGGAGTGTGAAATTGCTTGAAAAATGCGAGGAGGCTGCCTGTTGCTGATTGCTAAAACGCGTGGAAGATAATACTGGAAGAACCTGCTTGTTACTGACTAATGAACGTGGAGACTAAAGCGTGACAGCGTGGAGGAGTCTATTGTTTAGACTCTAAAAATTTAATGCTGCGTTTGTATTTTGGAGAACGCTCACTGGAGGTCGCCATTGAAGGAGTCTGATGTTTCTGGAATTTCATGGTGTGTTTGAGTTTGGAGTACAGTAAATTTTCTTCTTCTTCCCAAGAATATTAAAAACACTAGATATAAGAATATATATATATATATATATATATATATATATATATATATATATAAAGGATATAGTTAAAGGATGGATAAAAAGGACCGTATTTTTTTTTAAGAAAAGTGGATTCTTTGAGTTAAGAAAATAAAATTGTGATATTGTTTATTGGAAGTTTGGAATATTTTTTTTTTAAGGATGAAACTGAAAAGTTTTGGAATAAATAAAAAATAATAATTTGAAAGTCAAGCTTTCTTGGGCAAGTTTTTTGGAAATATATTTTTCAAATAAAAGTAACTGGGAGTTATATTTAAAAATTTCTTAAGAAAATGGCAAAAACACAGAATTTTAAATTTGAAATTGAAAAATTCAATGGGAGCAACAATTTCGAGTTGTGAAATGTCAAGATGAGGGATATGCTGATACAACAAGGAGTGGCGAAGGAACTGGTAGGGAAAACCAAAAAACCCTATGATATGTCCAATGAATACTGGAACGAGATAGATGAAACAGCTTTGAGTGCTATTCGATTATGCTTGGCCGATGATGTTTTATTTAATACTTTGTCTGAAACTACAGTAGCAGGTCTCTAGAAAAAACTGGAAAGTCTCTATATGACTAAATCCTTGACAAATAGAATCCTCCTGAACCACCAGTTATTTACCTTGCGTATGAAAGAAGGTACAAAAATTTCTGATCACCTAAATGTGTTCAATACTCTTGTTTGTCAGTTGTCTAGTATGGAATATATTATTAGTTCTAAAGACACGACGATTTTAATGTTGTGCTCTATGCCTTGGAAAGTTCATTCTGGAAATTGAAGATAGAATTAACTTTCTCTACATCTACTGATGCCACTTGCTTTGTTCCTTTTGTTTTTTCTATTTTATTTTCAACTTCTTTATTTACAATAGGATCTTTTTGTATTTCCTTTCCTTTTTCTGTATTTAATGAACTCGTAGAAGGCTGGTTTGAATTTAACCTCCCTTTATTTACAACAACTTCTTTGTTTCTCAATCTGATCTTCCTTTGTACATCATCCATAGCATGTAAATAACCCCTTTGATACTACTCTGATTCCCTTTCAAAATCCTCATTTCCACCTTCCTGTGCAAACATGTGATGTTCTTCTTCAGTAAGGTATATCTCTGAATCTAATTCCCCGAAAAGATGAATTTCATTCTCAACAGGGTCTTCTTCATCTGCAACATAATTCTCAAGGAAAGGTGGTCGAATCTATTGCTCTTCTTGATTCCTTGGGTTTCTCATATCTCTTTTCCTGTTTTGTCAAGGCATAGGAGGATTTGGCCTTCTAAAATTCAGATTTCTGATTTGAGGATCAGTTTGTTTTCTATTGAATGATCTATTGTCCATAATCAATCTATCCATTAACTTCTCCATTGTTTTCAACATCATTTCAAATTTAATATCAGTAGCAGAAGAAGAAGTAGAAGGCATATTTTCTTCTCTTGTTTTCCTCCTATTAATGTCTCTTTGTTTCATCTTTCCACTCGCCATCATATTTGCTTCCACTTCTAAAGCATCTATGAACATGGCAGCAAGACTCACTGACTTTCTCTCCCTTAAAGAAAATGAAAAATCATTATCAAAGTCCCCAGCATAATGAAGTTTAGGAGCAGCTACAAAAAGTTTTATATCTTCTGGAATGGAATTATAAACTTTTATAAATCTGCTTGAAAATTCATGAAGAGATTCAAAACCTCCTTTCTTGAGACTATTGTATTCGGACAAAAGCTGCAAAGGGCTTTGTTTATCATCCCATCTTTCTAGAAATGCATTTTGAAAATATTGAAAGGTTAGGATAGATGCAACTGGAAAATCCTTAAACCATTTCTTCGCTTCCCCTGGTAAGCTTTGAGCAAACAACCGCATTTTAACATCCGCATAATCAACTTCCTCCAAGTCAACAAAATCTTCAAATTTAGCTACATGTTGCTTTGATGTTATACCTCCATCTCCATCAAATAAAGAAATTCTCTGGGAATAATTTTGGGGAAGATCATGCAATATAACACGCAAACGTAAAGGAGCAAATATAGATGCCATTGGCCTAGGTGGATTTGGAGGGACTAAGGAATTTTGAATGTTTTTCTTCAACCTTTGCAGACTCTTGAAGATCTCTCCAAAGGGAATCAAATAACTAAGATTCTAATCTACGAGGGTTGAATTCAATGTTTTTAAGTTCAGATTCAAATTTAGACTTCAACAAACTTTTTTCAATATTAATTTCTCATTCTTGATCAAGGATACTATGAAAATCTTGAGAAGATGATGCACCAAACAGAGAAATATCTATTTTTTTTTGTCTTTTTTCTTAAATAATTTTTCTGGATTTTCCAAATTTCGTAAAACTTCATTATCAAAATTACCTCGTGTATGTCTTTTCGAATCCAGGATGTCTTTTGAAATCTTGAAATAATTTTAAACAGGAATCGCCAGGGAAAATGTACAACCTTTTTCATTAACAAAAATTCTTGTTTTCCCACAAAAATCTTTTCTTGATCTTTATAAACTTTGTCGTTCATTCATGTCATCAATTCTCATCTTGGCTCAACCAAGAACAAATTTTTGAAACTGCTCTGTGCGGAATGTTGCCTTTGAAGGTGACTATAATTCTACAAAATGTGTTAATAGCACAATTGTTAGCTGCATAAAAATCTTATGAGTTCATAATTACTTGCCTGCATTTGGAAAATACTATATTGACAATTTTGTCCAAATACAGAATTTGATTTCATTTAATTCTATTGATGGTTTGTTCACAATTTTTTAGACCAACCAGGCCCAATTGCAGCGTTGGTAGTCATTAGGTTTCAATTTTTATTGTTTGCCATTATTCGTTGAAACAAGACATGGAGGAGCGGAAAACGCGGTTGATGGTCGGTCATGCGTGCCAAGGATAAAAAAAGGCGTTGAGGCATAACAGATAGGGGCCGGCGTATGAGTGGGCATAGGGTTTAATGGCATAAATATTTCTCCACTTCATCAACATTTTTCACTACAATCTTACCAACGATTTCTCTGGCATCTCAAAGTTCAAGTTCTTATCACCTCTATCTCTTAATTTGCATATCTATTATCCAAAGCTTCCCATCCCAAATCCCATTTCTATTTGTATTTTGTATACTACAGATCCAAATGGCATACCTATCACCAGCATCCTCATTTTCCCAAATTGAAATTGAAATTGAAGCTGAAAGCCAACCTTCTCCTTATTCTCACGATCCTCCTGCATCCTCAATTTCCCAAATTGAAATTGAAACTGAAAGCCAACCTTCTCCTTATTATCATGATCCTTCTGCATCCTCATGTGCAAATGATGCTTCTGCCTTTGCGCCGTCCACATCTACCGCTGCCCATCCCGATTAAAACAGCAGCAACAATCCGAAGTGTGAAATATTTATAAATCATCGGGGCCCCAATGTCAAGAAGACTTGGGCCAGCCATCTTTACCGTCATCTTTATCTCAATGGGGTGCGAGGCTTTCTAGACTACCAGGAAATGCAAGAGGGAGAAAACATAACTTCTCAGATAAAAGAAGCTATTGCATCAGCCTCTGTGCATGTAGCTATATTCTCTAAACGATACGCGGACTCACATTGGTGTTTAAATGAGCTCCTCCTTATGCGAGATTCGGGGGCTCCCATCATCCCAGTTTTCTATGATGTCAAGCCTGCTGATCTTCGGAGCGAACATGGGGTATACGCTCAAGCCTTACAGAACCTTCAAAAAAAGAAGACGTATGACAAGCCACGATACGACTCCCACACCATTGAAAATTGGAGAAATGCTTTTGCTAGTATTTCAGAAATCAGTGGTTTTGAGCGGGATGCTTATAGGTGAAAACTCAACACTACCAATATTGTATTACTTTATGTTGGATACTTATCTATAGATGGATGCTTGTTTCTCACTAGTTGTATTTTCTTTCTTATGAATAACCAGGGACGAGGTGGAGCTTCTACATAAGGTCGCTGAGCGTTTGTTGAAAAATGTGAAAAGAACATGTCTCAATGTGGCCAAATATCCAATTGGTTTGGATAAGAAAGTAGAACATTTCGAAAAATTCTTATTGCAACAGCCCAGTGGAAGACCAAACGTCGTGGGGATTCACGGGTTAGGTGGAATCGGAAAGACCACGCTGGCAAAAGAACTCTTCAATCGGAAGAGTCCATATTATGTTAAATACTGTTTTTTATCAGATGTCAGAGAAAATACAAGTAAGGACTCTTTAATTGAGTTGCAGAAGAAACTCATTAAGAGGATCTCTGGATGCAAAAAGAAAATAAACAGCATTGATGAAGGTATAGCAGAGCTTAAAAATTGCATCCCCTTTTTTGATAATAGCTTACTAATTGTAGATGATGTGGATCGTGTGGATCAGCTCGATGCACTTTTGCCATAGGAAGTTAAAGATGCCCTTCCCTCAAATTGCTTAATTTTGATTACAACACGTGACAAGAGTGTTCTTCTAAGGTCAAGAGTACAAGATTCATCTATTTACAAGTTAAGTGTCCTTAATAAACAACACTCCACAGAGCTCTTTTGTTGCCATGCTTTCCACCAGACCCGATCCATCCCCCGGTTTTCAAGATTTGGTAGATGAACTCGTGGGTGTTTGCCAAGGATTGCCTTTATCTCTAAAGGTGATCGGGGCACTTTTAAGTGGAAACGACAACAAATCTTACTGGCAAACCAATTGAACAGACTTCAGCATATACTTCCAGATGATATACAACAAAAACTTAGAATTAGTTATGATTCACTAGATAAAGAGGAACAAAATATATTTTTAGCTGTTGCTTGTTTTCTCAAAGGGGAAAAGAGGGATACAGCCATTAAAATATGGGACCAATCAGGTTGGAAAGGATTTCTGGGATTTCAAAATCTACAGTACAAATGTCTTGTAGAGGTGGACAATGAAAATTGTATATGTATGCATGGTCACCTGAGACAATTGGGAAGAGATATGGCTAAGGATTCAGGATTCTGTATCCCTAGTTTGTGGGATTTGACGGAGAATATGAACATTGCTACGTTGCTGGACATGTTAAAACAATCATCTGTAAGTGCTTCAGTCATTCAAGCCTTTAGAGAGTTTATTGAAGACTAACCAATAGAAATCTATATAAGTGGTTTTAAATCTTCAATGTTTCTAAACAAATACAATGTCTCAATTCTGTAATTTTTTACAGAATCGTTATATTTTAATTCTTCACTGATTTTAAAGAATCAACAGGACTTAACACAAGTACGCGCAATTAGGATTGTTCCTAGTGCAAGTGTAGAAAATGATGAGTTCAAGTATATTGCATCCATACGCCCAGATATACCACGGCTCAAAAGGAGGACTCGTGAGCTGTTGGGGAACTGCTTGCATAGGCAGCACAACATCCTGACGAACTTGCAACTTCTTATTACTGAAGATCATCTATTGCAGCAGATTTTGAGAACGGCGCATTTACCAAATCTAAGATGGCTTCGCTGGTACAAGTGTGCGCACTCTTCGCTGCCTTCCTGGATTCCAATGGAGAATTTAAGAGTTTTAAATGTAGTCGGAAGCTCATTGAATGAATTGTGGCAAGACGAAGCGCAGGTAAATAAGAAATTTGTTGAGTTAAAATATTTGTTGCAATGCCAAGCGCAGGGTTTCAAACGAGTTTTAAGGTTTTTTAAGTATCCTTATCTTAATTATATTGAAACACTTGAACATTTTGCAGGCACCTTTGCAGCTGCAGGAGGTAGAGATTTGGGCTTCTCTTTCAAAGTTTCCGAAGTCCATCGGAAAACTGCAGTGCCTCGAACAGATTTGCATCACGTTATTCGACGACAATAATATGATATCATTGCCAGAGGAAGTTTGTCAGCTGTCGTCTTTGAAGCGTTTTGAGTTAATAAATGCTTGGAAAATGAAGTCATTGCCAGATTCCTTTGGCGATTTGACAAACCTCGAACACCTCACTCTGTCAAACTCCTGCAATTTGGAGAGGCTTCCAAATTCCTTCGAGAATTTAAATAGGCTTAAATATTTTGAATTAAGAGCTAGCCCGAAGTTAACTATCTCGGCCAAAGCCCTTGAAAATATCGCCTGCGTAGACTTCTCTAACCTTTCACGGGAGATGCGAGGAAAGACGACAATGAGGAAGGAAAGGCTACAGCAAATCGTGACATGGGAAAGGATAAAGAGAGAGGTGATAGCCAAAACCGAGCCGACTAAAGTTGGGTTTAGGCCTCAGTCAATATTCAAATTTTGACTTTTACTTTTCCACGAGTCGGGTGAAACTTGTCTATGTCCGACTAGACAAGTTTACAAATTTTAGTCGGTCATTCACTCGACCAAAATTACTTCGACTTACTTGTCCGACCAATTTTTACCTCGACCACTTTTACTCCGACCAAGTCGGCTCTTCGACCAAGTCGGACCTTCGACCAAGTCGGCTGCTTCAGTCGGCTGACTCACCGACCACTCAAGTCGACTCTTCGACCACTCTAGTCGGCTCACTTTGGTCGAAATCTGCAGAATATGTTTCTTAGTCTAAGGACTTAAGAAAATACAAATACTTTTCAGCTCTGAGTAAAATGAAGTAAAATAGACACATTTACAAAACCAAATAACTTATGAGAAACATATGCCCAAATATGCAGGAAGACTTGATTCGACCAATGTGCGTAAAACCTGGAACTTTCACGTAGTGAGATTTTTATGGGTTCTTGTTCTTTTACTTATCAGTAACTGTAAAAGACATTTACAGGAGTAAATCTGGAAATATGTGCGGCCAAGCAAACATGCATTCAACCACAAACTATTTCATATATTAACTATGTGGAAATACAAAGTATTACAAACTTGTGAGTTACAAACTGGTCGGTCCAGACTTGTCTGTCAAGACTCGTTGGTCTACAGAGCTTCAACTCTTCAACTAAATCACATGCACAGAAGCTTGAGCTTCGACTTCTCTTTCTCACCCGGAGTTCCTCTGCTGTCTAATTCTGTATTCCTCCTGTGTCAACTGATTTACAAAATGCTTCTTCTATTTATAGACAATTTGAATATTGCTACTACATGGGCCGACTGACTTGCCATTGAAGACTGTAATAACTATCTACCTAACAATTTAGCTTCTGAAATAAATTTGACTGGTTTACAGAGCCAAATTGTGGACTTTCCCTTCTTGTCAGACTGACAGACAAGATCTTGACTTCTACAGACTCTGACAGAGTCGGCTGGAAGTCAAGTACAGATCTGCGAGTAATTACGTTTTTCCAACACTCCCCCTTAATTATGAGCAGATGGTTTTTTTTTTTTAAATAACAATTACAAAATGTTTCAGAGCTTAGACATGCTCTGTTTATGACAGAGTTCACTGTGGAGAACTTGTCATTCTAAGATAACTATGAAGATACTGGAATGTGTCATTTGCCAATGGCTTTGTGAAGATGTCGGGAAGTTGGTCTTCAGACCTGCAAAATTCCAAACAAATTTCTTTGTCGTTCACCAACTCTCTTATAAAATGAAACCTTGTGTCGATGTGTTTGGTTCTCTTGTGAAACACATGATTCTTTGATAATGCTATGGCTGAATTGTTGTCAGTTCTTGATGGTTCTGTGACAAGTCTTTTAAGACTCTCCTCATCCAGACAGCTTGACATGCAGCACTTGTTGCTGCAACATACTCTGCTTCAGCTGAAGATAGAGTTACTATGGGCTGTTTCTTTGAAGCCCATGAAACAACACCTGTACCAAAATGAAATGTGTACCCAGATGTGCTTTTCCTATCATCTATGCTGCATCCATTGTCACTGTCAGTGTAACCAATGAGTTT
>LPNX010802770.1:0-73193 GCA_001517045.1 Pseudotsuga menziesii | reverse complement strand
GTTTTAAAATCTGCTATGCCATAATCACCAGTAAATATTAAATCATCTACATACAGGCAGACAATTAACATCTTACCTTGCTCATCGACTTTGGTGTACAGAGTCGGTTCACTTTCACTTCTGTGAAATCCATTTTCAATGAGATAAGAATCAATTCGACTGTACCAAGCTCTAGGAGCTTGTTTCAAACCATAGAGTGTCTTTTTCATCATATACACTTTGTGCTCTTGACCTGGAACTTCATACCCTTGTGGCTGTTCCACATATACTTCATCTTCTAGATAGCCATTTAAGAATGCCGACTTGACATCCATTTGATGAACTTGCCATTTGTTTTGTGCAGCAATGGCCAAAACTGTTCTGACTGTGTCCATGCGTGCAACAGGTGCAAACGTTTCATTGAAGTCGATACCGGGTTGCTGTGTGAACCCTCTTGCTACCATTCTTGCTTTGTGCTTTTGCACATTCCCATCAGCATCTTGCTTTGTCTTATAAATCCATTTGACACTGATTACATCCTTGTCTGTTGGTACATCGACCAGTTCCCATGTCTGGTTTTTCTCAATGCATTCTATTTCTTCATCCATGGCTTGTGCCCATACTTCTTCTTAAACAGCTTCTTCAAATGTTAGTGGATCATATATAGGGAAAAATAGTGCAAACAGAGAGAATGAATTAGGTGTACCAGCTTCATATATCTCTCACAGACTTCTTGTCTTCACTGGTTCTGTCGATGTCGACCTCGACGAAATGCTTGATGGAGTCTGCTGTCCTCTTGGTGTACTTGTAGGTGTAGCTTGAGCTGCTACTTGTGTCGATGGTCCTTGTGCTGAACCATGTCTTGGTGTCATGGGAGTCGACGGTGCTCCGACCGATTGACTTACATGTGGTATTTGAACCACTTCCTCTTCCATATCATCATTATCGATATTCGACACAATCTTGACATTTGTGTCGACGGTTCCATCCCATGATTCGTTTTCGACGAATTGAACATCTCGACTGATTATGACTTTCCTGGTGACGGGGTCATACAGCTTGTATGCTTTTGTGTCTTCTGAATAGCCAACAAAAATACATTTCTGTCCCTTCTTGTCTAGCTTCTTTTTCAGCTCATCTGGAATATGAGCATATGCAACACAACAAAAAACTTTTAAATGTAAAACACTATGATTCATACATGTCCATGCTTCTTGGGGAACTTTGTTCTTCACACTCTTTGTCAGACATTGGTTCATAATGTATATGGCAGTTGCGACTGCTTCACCCCAATACTCATTTGGCAAATGCTTGGCTGCCAACATGCTGCGTGCCATCTCCATGATGGTTCTGTTCTTTCTTTCGGCTATGCCGTTCTGCTGAGGTGTATACCGTGCAGTGAATTGTTTCTGTATGCCATGGGTCTTACAAAAATTCAGAAATTCATTTGAAACATATTCACCTCCTCTGTCGGTCCTTAATATCTTGATGCAGTGACCACTCTGGTTCTCCACCAGTGCTTTGAACTGCTGAAAATAACGAAATGCATCAGATTTATGTTTCAAGAAATATACCCATGTCTTTCTTGAGTAGTCATCAATAAAGGTTAGAAAATACTTGCAGGCACCAATGGATGACGTCTGCATTGGACCACAGATATCAGAGTGCACAATTTTAAGTGGTGTGCGTGCTCTATAGGACTTTCCTACTGGAAATGTCTCTCTGTGCTGCTTGCCAAAAATGCAGCCTTCACAAACCCTCTCTGGTCTGTCGATCAATGGTAATCCATTCACCATGTTCTTTGTGTGCAGTAGCTTTATCCCACCAAAATTCAGATGTCCAAATCTGAAATGCCACAACCAGGATTCATCCTGAACTTCTGTCTGAAATGCAGCTTGCAAATTAGCGCTGCATTTTTCTCTCTTGTCGAGGATCTCAACTGTTTCTTCACTTTTTGCCTTGAATGCAGCTTCTGTCTTTGTCTTCCCTTTTATGTCGGGAACTATCCTCAATGGAAACAAGCGGTTGCTTGTCATTGGCACTTTTGCCATTAGCTCGTCGCTTGGACGCTTGTCTTTGATCACACAGTGTTCATCTTCCATGTAGACTTTGTAGCATTTTTGTAACAACTGTCCAATGCTTAACAGATTATGTTTCAGACCTTCGACATGATAGATATCAGGGATATACTTACTCTCCCCCTGTTTGGTTAGAATATCAACAGTGTCTTTTCCTAAGACAGTAACTTGGACATTGTTTCCAAGTGTAACATCAGTTTTAACTGAAGTGTCTAGACTAGAAAATAGATTTAAATTACCAGTCATGTGGTTGCTGCATCCTGAGTCTAAGTACCATATGTCATGTGGACTTTCTTGAACAACATTGCATTCAAGTGGAGATGTCGATGCCATTAACATTGCACTTGTCAGAGTGCTGGTGCTGGTCGACTGACTTGGGCTTTGTCTTCCTTGGTCATATTGCTTCTTCCTGCATTCATATGCATAATGACCAAATTTCTTACAGTAATGACATTGAATTTTTTATTTATCAAACCTCTGGCCACTTGGCTGACTTGGGTTCTGGCTATCTCCTCTGCCACCGACATTTGCAGGACTTCTTCCTCGTCCTCCTCTTGAAGAACTTCTTCCTCTGCCTCTGAAGTTGTTTCTCCCCCTGCCTCTACCACGGCTTATGGATGACTGTGCTGCAAATGCACCTTCCAATGATGTCTGTCATCTGTTGAATCTGTGTTCATGATTGATGAGTGAAGCTTGCAGCTCATCAATGGAGAATGTCGACATGTCTGTGTGTTCCTCTAAGGTCACAATCAAGTTCTCAAATCTTGGGGGAAGACTTCTGAGATTTTTTTCAACAACCCTTTGGTCTGATACGGGTTCTCCATGAGATTTTAGTTGGTTTATCAACCCAACAACTCTGGTGTAGAATGTGTCTACATTCTCTGAATCGTTCATGCACAGAGATTCAAAATCTTTTCTCAGAATCTGCAGCTTGGATGTCTTCACCTTAGTCAAACCTTGATAGGTAGTCTCCAATGTATCCCATGTTTGCTTGGCATTAGTCTATGCTGCTATTCTTGGGAGTATGCTCTCATGCATAGCTTGATGTATGAAAAACAAATCTTTTTCATCTTTCTTCCTCTGTTCTCTCAACACATCTTTCTGAGCCTGTGAGAGATTGTTATATGCTGCCATGTCTGCTGGTTCTGCATAACCATGCTGGACTATCTCCCAGACATCTTGACCTCTGAATAAAGCCTTCATTGTTAAAGACCAATATTCATAATTCTTTCCTGTAAAACTTGGAGGTTCTAATGAACCAGAAGTGGAAGCCATTTTTAATTTTTAATTAACTTTCCTTAGAAAATTAAATTTCCACTTTTTAAGACAAGATTTCTTTCCTAAAATCTTGTGCTGATATAAACCTTGCTCTGATATAACCTTGCTCTGATACCAGATAGCCAAAACCGAGCCGACTAAACTTGGGTTTAGGGCTCAGTCAATATTCAAATTTTCACTTTTACTTTTCCACCGACTAAGTCGGACCTTCGACTAAGTCGGCTGCTTCAGTTGGCTGACTCACCGACCACTCAAGTCGACTCTTCGACCACTCTAGTCGGCTCACTTTGGTCGAAATCTGCAGAATATGTTTCTTAGTCTAAGGACTTAAGAAAATACAAATACTTTTCACCTGTGAGTAAAATGAAGTAAAATAGACACATTTACAAAACCAAATAACTTATGAGAAACATATGCCCAAATATGCAGGAATACTTGAGTCGACCAATGTGCGTAAAACCTGGAACTTTCAGGCGGTGAGATTTTTATGGGTTCTTGTTCTTTTACTTATGAGTAACTGTAAAAGACATTTATAGGAGTAAATCTGGAAATATGTGCGGCCAAACAAACATGCATTCAACCACAAACTATTTCATATATTAACTATGCGGAAATACAAAGTATTACAAACTTGTCAGTTACAAACTGGTCGGTCCAGACTTGTCTGTCCAGACTCGTCGCTCTACAGAGCTTCAGCTCTTCGACTAAATCACATGCACAGAAGCTTGAGCTTTGACTTCTCTTTCTCACCCGGAGTTCCTCTGCTGTCTAATTCTGTATTCCTCCTGTGTCAACTGATTTACAAAATGCTTCTTCTATTTATAGGCAATTTGA
The DNA here is from genome assembly GCA_001517045.1 of Pseudotsuga menziesii. Classification (NCBI taxonomy): domain Eukaryota; kingdom Viridiplantae; phylum Streptophyta; class Pinopsida; order Pinales; family Pinaceae; genus Pseudotsuga; species Pseudotsuga menziesii. The sequence continues at coordinate 69,024 of LPNX010802770.1, read as the reverse complement.
AAATTGCTACTACATGGGCCGACTAACTTGCCATTGAAGACTGTAATAACTATCTACCTAACAACTTAGCTTCTGAAATAAATTCGACTGGTTTATTGTCAGACTGACAGACAAGATCTTGACTCGTACCGACTCTGACAGAGTCGACTGGAAGTCAAGTACAGATCTGCGAGTAATTACGTTTTTCCAACAAGAGGAGAGGGAGCAGGGGTGGAGCAAGGAGAGGACAGCGAGGGAGTTGTGGAGGGCTGAAAGGCAGAGATGGTGGAAAGCGGGCTGGGCGAGGGCGTTGCTGGACGCATCGAAGGAGGCGAAGCTGGTGGCTGCGATGTTGGTAGGGGCGTGGGCGGGGTTGTTGGTGGCGGGGGCGGGGGCGGCGGCATGGGTGATGTTGGCGTTCGCTTTGGGGGGGCGGGCGAGGAGGAGGGCGTGGGGGTTGGCTTTGGCGGGGGCGTTGGCGGGGCGGGCGAGGGCGAGGGCGTGGGAGGACGCGTGGGCGAGGCCGATGGAGGGGTGGGCCGCGGCGATAAGGGAGAGTACTTGGGCGACGGCGTGTTGGATGGGCGGGTGGAAAGTGGGTGTTACAGCGAGGTGTTTGGTGGCTGGGGAGTGCGAGGCGGAGTGGGCAGCGTGGGAGGAGATGGCGGCAGGGGTTTCCTTCGGAGTGGACTGGGATATGGAGTGGGAGACGTGGCGGGCGAAGAGGGAAAGTGAAGGGTGGCAGGCGGAAGGGATAATGAACCATGTGCAGAATTGTGGGGATGTCCAGCTTCCACGGTCCCTCCAAGAATTACATACAGGTGTATTGCCCTATACTATCAAGAACCTCTGTAATTTGGAAGTTCTGGAATTAGAAAGTTCCTTGTCGCCAAAGCTGCCGCCTTGGCTCAGTAACATAAGAAATTTGAAGGAATTGAGACTGTTCGATTGCCAGAATTTGGAATGTTTGACGGATTCCCTCGGACGGTTGACCCAGTTGGACGTCAAATCTTGTTATGGTCTGCTCAAGGTGGGAACATTGCCGAATACGCTCATACAGCTGAACTTGATCTCTTGTCATAATTTGGAGAAAATAGATGGTCTATGTGACCTTGACAAACTTCAAATGCTAAATATCAGCGGGTGGACAAAAGTGGAGGAACTGTCAGACATCGAAACATTGGTTTCTCTGGAGGAGTTGCGGGCATCTGGATGTGAAAAATTGCAGAGAATACGGGGGTTAGCGCAACTGACAAAGCTTAAACTACTAGATGTTAGTGGATGCAATGTTCTAGAAGAGCTGGAAGGTGTTGAACATTTGAGAATGTTAGAAAAGCTTGATGCCTCACGATGTCCCCAGCTGACGTGGGATGGGAGAATACTCGATCAGCTACCCCAAGGATTGATGTTCTACATTTGAAAAGAGCGCAGTTTTTGCAGTGATAGCAATTAATCATAGAGTTGTTCACAGAGGAGCTTTCTGTCGACATTCCATGGGGTAGAGTGAAGAGGTGAAGTAATCCATTTGTAAAATGATAAATGTTGGATCGAAATATTTATCCGTACGCTGTACTTTTTTGTAATTTCATGCGTCTGTAAAAATATAATTTGATGTTATGAACACTGCACGCAAGTTAGGCCTTATTCTTAATGCCTGATGGGTTTCTATGGATGCTGAGAGCTGGTGTATTCAATGGCTACATGGTGTTTGGTTAATTAGAGTTTCTTGTAAGATTCAAGTCTTGTCTTTTCTTGGGTGTTGATACATGAAGGTCTTTCCTTCAATTCCGAGGGCCAAAATCAATCTTTTTTTTTATGGCATTTGCCCTTGTTACCTTAAGTTTGAGTTAGTGAAACATATTTTATGGAAATGCTTTTTTTCTCTTCTTGAGTTTAGGTTTAATCTCAATTGATAGACATTTTTCAAGGATATTTTTATTAGGGCGTGGTTTTGTTGATCAACTCTAAATGGATGATTTGAGATTTTTGGTTTGCTATTTGGCATTGCCTGAAAGTTTATGTTTTATATATTATTTGGAAGTTAGGTTGCAAGTATGTATTTGCTAATGAAGTTGGTTCATTGAATTCTTTTTTCTCAATTGTGATGTAATATGGTGACTATGTATTTCATAGTCAAAATAGCTTTGCTTATTAAAGATGCCAAATTGTTCACACAAAGAAGATAAGAAGATATGAAACTTTTTTTTATAAACTCTTATTTTTCCTTTTTTTTCATGATAATGTATATAATTTCTATATATATAAGAATCATCTTTTACATAAAAAAAAAACAATTGTTTCATATATATATATATATATATATATATATATATAATTCATTTCTTAGTCTAAGCTATTTCCACTCATTTTACCACAAAATTGATTACCTGGGTTTCAAAAGTGAACTTAAAAAAATCAATTAATATAATTAAATTTATTATTTAACAATATATAAAATAATGTAATAATCTAAGCTATTTTCACCTATTTTACAATAAAATTGACTATTTAGATTTGAAGAGTAAACTTAAAAAATTAATTAACATCTTTAATATTTAATAAAATAATTTATAATAAAAAATAATGCAAGAAAACATTTTAATATTAGAAGTGATAGATCTTGAATCTATAGATCTTAATATAGATCTTGAATCTATCAAAAGACCATCCATATATTCCTCAATGAGTAAGAAACTATCATAATCCCAATTGCTCTGGTCTCTAACTCTATTGGAACATTGATCAATTTGCAAGGCATTCATCCCAGACACTCCCCTTACCTAATCAATGACAGTCTTAGAATCACCTGTAACCTGTAGGTTATCAATGCGTCATCTATTAGCAAATAGAAGTAAACCCCACAAAGCTAAGAGTTCTACTTTGGTATTGGTCCCGTGTCCACATGCCATCCACATCTTAATGAAGTGTCCATATTGAAAACTTAAGGTCGTACCAACTCCACATAATTTTTTTTTTTGTGCTCCATCAAATCAACCTGCGTAAATGCTATCAACTAACCTTGACTTGTTTAAAATGTTTGACTTAATATCCTTCTTTCCTTTATAAAATTCTAAGAAGCTTCAAATAATTCTTGAACAAATAAAAAAATTGATGAATTAATATTTTCAAAGATTAGAGAGTTACAAGCTTTCCAGACTTCCCATACCATGAACAAAGGGAGTTCTTTAAACTCACCTTTTCCATAACCAACAATAAAGACAAGCTTGAAGATCACGAGCATCCTAATTATACTGAAAGTTCAACATTTTGCACAATTCATTCCAAATCTTCCCTGATATAATTGCAATGAATAAAAATATGTGAAATGGATTCCAAATCCCTTTTGTAAAGCACACACATACTTGGACCTTAGAACCCCCTTCTAATTAAATTATCCCATGTAAGTATTTTGTTTTCAAAGCATAGCCAAACAAAACACTTAACCTTTAGAGGAATTCTCCACTACCACAAAACATTAACCCACCACTTAGGCATGATGTTGAGAACCTCTCATGGGATGGATTCATAAGCCTTCTTTGATCTTAACCATTCCATTATAATTTTCAGTTAACCCCACAATTTGATCATCTTCATTCCTTAATAAGATTCCTACTCTGTTAAGAAGAGAAACAAAGTTATCCCATTCTGCCACATCATAACCTCTTAGCTCCAAATCTCTAGAAGCAATCTAGTATGAAATACCATCATTGAACATATTCTGTCTCCTAGCCTGAGCCTAGGGAGTGTCCCTTTTTACTATGAAGAATATAAATAAGAGAGTGAGATAAGATGTACTTAAATCAATCACCTATAAAAGGATTAATGCCCAAATACACTTGACTTCCATAGCCGATCTTCCAAGAAAAAAGTTTCACTCAGTAAGGGAAAAACTTTAAACAAGTTTTTCTATATAATCAAAGCATTATAGACTTTCTTATCCGGATTTCAAATCCATTGGATTATATTCCAACATTTTATATACTTTGCTTTGATCACCAAGCTCCATAACCCATCTCCAAAAAATACAATGCCAAAGTATCTTCATATTCAAGGCCAATTTAGCGGAGGCAGGTGCGAGAGGGGTCATCCTTGACCCTAGAGGAAAAACTGTAAAGAAATTTGCATGGGGATTGGGACACAAGACCAACAATGATCCTGAGTGGCTAGTGCTTCTTCAAGGACTGGAAATGCTAGATCGAAGAATCATCTCAATCCTGCTAGTTTTTGGGGATTCTTTCCATGTTATCCTCAAGACGCAAACAGGTAATTCAGCAGGCTCCATAAAATGTAGGAGGTTTCATGATAGGATCACTCATCTACCTCTTCCTCCTAGCATCTCTTACTATCACATACTAAGAGCGAATAATGCAAAGGATGATTCGTTGGAAAATAGAGGTGTCTCTCTCCCCCAAGGTTCCATCTCTTTCAATGGTATAGAGGTTTGTTTTAAATCTATTCCCTAAGTCTTTTCAAGGGCCTTCTTCTCCATTGTTAGGATTTGGCTTTGGTTTTAAATCTATGTGCCCGAATTTGGCTTTGGTTATAGTGATGCCTCCTGGCAGTCGAAGTAACTCATGATGGGACGCGCGGTTTCCCCCACCCTCTCTCCATTACGATCTATCGCTTCTCTTAAATTCCATCCTTCCTTTCCTTCACTTTACGCTCTGCTCCCACGTTGTTGTCTATCCTTTCACATGCGTAATGGTTCTCGTACGATATTTGAATACCCTCCATCTTCCTCCTTTTCGTATGCTTTTGTTTCTCTCAGAATTTGAGCTCTGTCATGGCGTCGAGTTGCAGACCTATCGGCAGTATCCTTCCAGGCCTTCATATGGGTGGCCTTTCTCCATGTTTTTCCTATCTTTGAGTTTCTCTCGGCCTTTGGATTCTTTAATTGGATTTATCCAACCTTTAATTGGCTTTAACTCACCTTTCGGTTCTGTAATTGACAAGCTTAAGAGCCACTTCTCCTCTCTGCTTGTGCACCCTGAGACTGCACTCTTTTCCTTTGTGTCCTAAGAAAAATCCCCCCCTCACTGCTGCTTCTCGGTAACATAGTGGATATTCCCTCTATTCTACCTCTCGAGTCCATTCAGAATTTTGTGGCTCTTGTAAAGGGTGCTCCCTTTCAGCTGCTTGACGGTGAAATTGTGGATAAGCTTACTGCTTTTGCTCATGATTTTAGTCTAAATTTAAGCAACAACAATCCTCCCCCTTTATTTGGCATGGAGCATAGAGGCATGGACCTAGTTCAGCGCAGTGTTAAGGAAGGTTTTGATGATTTGAAGGTAAATATCCAGCGTTTGGTAGACTTTGTGTCTGTTGGAATTACTAACAACAGGGAAATGATAAAAGATGTCAAGCAGTTGGTAGATGATGTGCACTACATATCCTATTACACCAGTTGCCACGATTCAAGAATTGATGACCATGATAGGGACCTGAAAGAGATGATGGGAACAATCGACCACATCTAGGAAGATCTCCAGAAATTGGTGCAGTCAAACTAGGGAAGTCACATTCAATATAATCATGGAACAGCCGCTCAAAAAATGGATGAAGACTCTGTCACCCAGCCTATGGGGTTGCCAGGAAAACCAAAATGACTTCCATATAGTACATGTTTTTTTGTATAGTTTTAAATTAGTAGTTTATTCGAATTTACACTACTACTATTATAATTCAGAATATGAACTACTATAGTGGCTCTAGAAGGCCCTCTCTTTGGCATGCTTTTGTCTCAGACTCTCTTCTCCAACTATCATTTTCTTACTTTTATATTTTTGTACTAAATGGTTGTGCATAACCCCTTTAATATACATTATTTTACAGTTTTTGTTAAAAAAAAATATTCAAGGCCAATTTGAACCATCCCAAATTTTTTAAACCCTAACCTCCTAGGGTTTCTCGAATTGATAAGCTTTCCCGGAAAGAAAGGTAGAATTTTTTGTTCCTCAACTTTCCTTCCCAAATAAATTGAAACATTTTTTTTTCTAATAGCCACAAGAACTGAAGAGCGTATCATAGTAAGGGAAATCCAATAAACCAATATGCTCTCAATAAAATATTTCACCAAAATAAGTATACCACCTAAGGAGACATATCAAAAATCCCAATTGCCGATTCTTCTTTTAATTTTTCAAATTAGCTAGTTCCAATCCTCTTTTGTGTAAGAATTAGGCTTCATAAAGTAGTCTAGGTATTTTAATCCAACCTCTAATCCATCCATTCTATAGAGAAAAATATGATTTATTTGTTCTCTTATACCTGGATCAAAGAAAAAATGGAGAAACATAGGTTTTCGTGGGGTAATAGGCATCCCCAAAGATGTACAAAAGGAAGACATTAGATCCCAAAAGCAAGCTCAATTTTCCACTTTAGCCTTTACCAAGCATAAGGACATCGTCTACGAATAGCATATGAGTAATAGATAATGCTTGTGAAATTTTTATACCTTGAAATAGCTTATCTTGTTTGGATGAATTGATAAGTCTACTGATTCCTTCAATGACAAGGATGAGCAAAAGAGGGCACAATCGGAAACCATGTCGAAGATGTCTATGGAATTGAAAAAAATTGTTGGAGTACCATTCATTAGAAATGCAAAGTTTGGAGAAGATTAGATCTAGTTTGAGTATAAAAGATTGCATTTTCTTTAACTTGATTGAATGCAAACATTCTTGTGCAACTCCAACATCATCAAGAATTTGTCTATTGGATAAAAATCCAAATTGTTCTTTAGAAATATTCTTCTCTAGAATAGGCTTAATCCTATTTGATATGACCTTGGTTATGAATTTATAGATCATTAAAATATTAGGATTTATCCTTCTTTGAGATTAAAGTAATAAAAGTAGAGTTTAGATTACTAGGAATAAATCCCTTTTTCCTTGATTCTCCCACAACATCAACCAAATCCTTAGCCACCAACTCAAAAAAGTGCAAGAAGAACTCCACTATCCACTCATCAGAACTTAGGTTTTTTTGACTTGAAAAAGCAATTTAGGACTTATTTTACGTCTTCTAACTCTACTTTAGATCCAATCATTACTCCTTTAGTAAAACATTGAGGATAGTGCTTCATTTTTTAATAGCAATATGGTCATGTACTAAAGTTTCCTCATCATTTTTAACTTCCCAAATATAATTGTTAATTCTCTTCTGATTGGAAAATTTATGAAATAATTTAGTATTGTTATCCCCATGATAGAGACAAGTAGCTTAAGGTTATTGAAATAGATTTTCAAACCAAAAAACTTGAAAGAAACTCTTATATCTCTATTAAACAAGCCCAAGGGATTTTCCATCTTCGAATACCTTTCACTACATCTTATCACAATTATTTCTATTTCTCTTATTATTTATTAAAATTTATTTTTTAAGAATTCACATTTCAATCATTTTGAACAAATTATAAATTAACTATCCCATGCTTATTTAAACATCTGGGAAGAATATAAATTTACCCCTCAATTTTAGATGGCCAATTTTTGTATATAGAGTATAATATTATTACATATCCAAAGTTTAAAATTGTATAACAAAAAGTAAATCTCCAACCTAAAATATTTAGACCTTTTGAAAAAAAAACTTATAACTCAACCACTTTCGCATTCATTACATATGTATAGTCCTAATTAAAATGATTATATTATAAAGAAACATTGAGAGTTATCACTACCATAGATATATGTATGATTTAACAAAGATAATATATATATTGAGTGTATCAAGGTGCTTTATAGTTTACAATATGGGGAGATGTTGTCATATAAGGTAATATAATCATATTGGTTCATGAAATTAAAAATTAAAACTTAAACCGTGATCTATCAAGCAAGAGAGATCAAATCTCTTGAGTTTAAAATTAAAATAAAAAATATTACACCGTAAGAAACTGGATCCTTCTATGTACTTAATATATCCTAAGTGCTAATAAATCCATGATGGATCTGTGTTGGTTTATCATTTATGGATTTAACACACTCAATTTGTATGTGTATATTTATATTATAAGTTATAACAAAATTCACTGTTATAGTGGTTTTATTAAAAAAAGTTTGTAAATCTCTAGGGAGGAAAAGCTTGAACATGCACTCATCTAGTATTAACTAACAATTATATTAAAATGGCCAGGGTTCACTTTAGGGTACCAAGGAGTATCATATCAAATAGAGATTTTAGATTTTGTAATATCTTTTGGAATTCATGAGGCACTAGTTACTTACAAAACCAATCAAAAGACAAATATGAAAACTTTGTAGTTTATCTGGAACACAAAAAAGATAAAACCACAAAGAACCTAGAAAATAGATGGTTTGATTTTATTGATGAGGTGCATGTCCTTCTGTATCTTTACATCAATCCAAAATTGTCTTTATTGCTAGAGAGGTCAAATATTCTTCTAAGGAAATAAATAAAATTATATGTTTATGCAGACAACTCAAAAATGGAAAACATATGTTTTTAACTAACTAACATAGTAATAAATGAGTATAGATCTATCTTATGGCTTTATTCAGTACGGAGAGGGATCAAGTTCTCTTGGGGTGCAAACCTTTTTTAATTTACAAAAATGTCTAATAAGTTTCCTACTTGGGAGGGAAATGGACATCTTGCTTATTTAGTTTCAAAATAGGGTAACGATCAGTAGAATAATGAGCTTAGTAACATTAAAAATCATATAATGAAATAGTTTTCCAAAAAATGTTTTATTTGTCTTTCTTTAAAACTAATAGTGAATATTAAGAGTAGTTAATGAGTAAAATAATCCATATAAAATTTTAAAATCTAGATTTCAATAAATTGGAATTTGAAAAACATTTTACCATCTAATGAAGATTTTAAACATTTGTTGAAATGTTTTTGAGAAATGACTTGTTTTTCTCTATAACTAAAAATGAATATTTAGATGTTAGGTTTAACCTTGACTTGGGAATGAACAAGGATGCAAGTGGTTTAAGGCACATGGTTTTAATGGAGCTGGTTTCTTACTAGTTGTATTTGGATTTAAAGAACCTTATAAATATTGTTGCCATTATTTTTTTATCACATATTTGATTCCTAACATTATGTCTGCTTAGGTTTCAAGTCAACCAAATTTTGAATTGAAATTTGATATATAATTACATAAATGTGTTTTACAATTAAACTAATTTAAAATTAAATTTTATATGTTCTTGGTTTTATAATTTTTATTTTTATTACTCAAGTCAATTGAATTTTACTTGTATATTTTTAGTAATATATTTGTATTTTTACATGAGTATAATATTTTTGTATTTTTTTAATTATAAGCCGACATGTTATAAGTTTTTTTATTTTTTACTTGTTTTCTTATTATTATTTTTATTGATCCAACATGTGCCACATCACACATCTAGCCCATTTGAGCTATAGAAAGCACCTCTCGGCACAATAATATTAAAGGCATAACACTTTCACAAGAGACTGCATCGTCATGGGAGGAGTGCCCCTTGCAATCCAAGTTGGCAGGTTGAGATGGCTGAGCATTTTTTGATATTTTTCCTACTTATAAGATGTGTTGTTTGAGGGGGTATCTGTTACATATCAATATTACACTATGGGAGAATATGGACGCTAAGTTGAAGAGATTTATAATATATATTTACAAACAAACAAATTGGAAAACATAAGTAGTGAACATGAAATTGGTTCAACTTCTAAGGCATTACAATAATTAGAATCAAAGGATCGGTGATGAAAATTAGATTAATATTGAACACCCATATAACAGGGTTTTTCACACTTCCACTAGTAAGTCTTATCTAGGCCCATTTTAAGGGAAGGTCTTGTTTTGGTGTTCGGGGTCTTACGACTTTTGAAGACCATTTGAGGAATTAAATGGCACTTTTAAAGGAAAATAACATTGTAAGCAAATTTTTTATCATCTCAACACTATTCTAAACATCAAAATTTTTCTAATGGTGCAATTATCACCTCAATTGGTGTTCATATGAGGAAGTTATGTGCCATGTAGGTTTACCTATCTTACTATATTTTGACAGGCAGATCTTGTGATAAAAGTAATCTTCACATAGATTGTACAAGAAAAATAGAGAAGAAGAATAATGTGCCATGACACAAAGAATTAAAGGACAGTTGGAAAAATCTTCCATACCATATAATTCATCATTATGTGTAAATATATAATACAATACCAAATGAAAAATTTGAGAGCCTAAAGATGCAGTGGAACTCCACACATGTGGGAGGCTTAGATAGACTTAAACTACCCACTAGACATAAAATTAGCTATAACACCTGATGGGATCAATTAACTGAGTGTGAGTGGTAGTTAACTGATGGTATATATGGAGGTATGTTGCATTAGAGAGTTTTAGTTCCAAATAACAGTGATCGTCAAGGAGGGCACATAAATTAGTTAACTAGTTAAGAACCGATGTCATATATGCCTGTGAGTAATCCAGAGTTGCATGAATCAAGGAAGGCACCCTTGTTCCCTAAAATTAAGGAGAATAGTGCATTAGGTCCAAATAGTCATGCATGGATGGATAATGAAGGCTAAAATGACAATTGAATATTTCAGATGATAAAAATAACCAGGACTAGCACTGTGAAACTGGCTAGGGATAAATAACAAGGTCTAGGAACTTAGGGAAATCAAATAATGATTGATAATAATGTGTAGATGGGTTGAATATTATAAAACCCCCCCTTAAGCTTGAATTATGTGAAAAATAAAAATATATTAGGGCCCAACAACAAAGGCTAAGGTTACCCTTTATAAATTTATTTTTCCATGTAAAACACGTGTAAAACGAGGAAGGAGGCAAAAACTCTTGGGGAAAATACTTCCTCAAGAATGGAAATGGCATAGGGAATAATGAATGTCTTCACTCTATTTTGTTCTTAACTTGAATAATATATATTTAATTCTTCTGGGTGAAAAAATTAATGAATTTGTTGTAGATGTCTTGATCATGTATCAATTTTCTAATGTTGTGCAGACAAAAAACTTGTAGATAAACCCATTGAAACTCATCTTTTGGTGATGAAGGAGAATCGTATAAATGATTCTTCATGTGGCAACATAAATTATCAGATCTGAATAAAAAATCAGAGATGGAAAATAGATATGTGCAATCATCTCCTAACCAAATAACATCAATGAAATCAACATGATCAAGAGTCTTGTGTAGTTGCATAATTGTGAACCAAACCATAAACCTTCCTTCCAAATTGATGTAAAACCTTTATAATTTTGTAATGGATATTATGAGGCTCTGAAATATTAGAATGTAAGTCATGTGGAGCGGCAAACAACCAAGGTATAGTGGATCCAAAATCAAGTAGAGTCGCAGTAGGAAAACTAGGTGCAACTAGACTACATTGACAGTTTGGAAAAAAAGGGAGAGTATAAGGATCTTAAATTCAGTCTAATGAAGGTTATATCAGATCCAAATGTATTTAACAACATCCAAAATATATCCATTGACATGTAAAACCAACGAATGAAGGAAAACAAAGACATAATAACAACTTGTACAATTGACACATTATCGAAAACCATGAAATTTTAATGTTTACCAGCTGGAGAATTTGGGAGTTGTGGGGTATTTTGTGTATCAAATGGGTGGGATAAGGGTGTCATAACGTGCATATCATCCTACAAATTATCTTCTAAATCAGAGAAAGAGTAGTCTGCATGGAGTGTTGTTTTTTCTCCCTCTTCTGAGGGTTCTGACCAAGGTTAAGTCCCTTCTGCTCAACGCAACAAAGCCCAAGATATCGACCCAAAAGAGCAGATATCAGTTAGAAGCACCTATTCCCCAAATTTAGTCTCACCTAAGATATCTTAGTTGGATGGGTAACTTCCAGAACCACATTTCCATAGTTGGGTGGGGGAATTTATGGTACCTTGGCCCTTTACAAGGGTTCTCAACAAAGTCTATGGGTGATTTATTTACATGTGGTTCTCTTTGGTTCGGTACAGTTCTGTTTGTTGGAGTGCTGAAAAATACTAATTTTATTGAATTTAAATTTTTGGATGGGATGCTATTTTCTTCAAATGAGGTCTGATGAGGTTGGAGCCCATCTCAAACATCCTGAAACAATTAATAATAATATAAAAAATTTAAGGATTTTCTCTTTCTACCCTTATACATTAAGAATGTTATGTTATCATTCAGGGAGCACCTCAGAAGCACCTCAAAGAGCCTGAGAGCATACTCCTAAGGGCACTTCCTGAGCACTCCCTCTAAGAGCATGCTTCGACAATAAAGTGTGAGAGGCCAGGGCTCCCCTGCAATGTAGCTTCAAAGAGTCCAAACCGAAGTCATAGGAATGGTGAGTCAAACTGCGATTTTCTTATTTAAATTGGACTGTGTAGTCAAAAGATCCAATTCAAAACTTTCTAAGTTTGACTTGGGTTGACCAAGTTGACTCAGTCATCACAAGTCAAACTCATGGCTTAACCCTTGACTAGTAATTTATGGAAGTTTGCACCCAGGGAAAGGTTTTAAACCCATTTTTCACAGCTTTTTCTCATTCTTTTGCTTGATGGAGGTGTTTTCTACTTGTTGGTGTGAAGGGACAGTGACCAAATCATCCACAAAGAGACTACCTGGGTAGAGTTAACTCAGACAAATTTTTATCTAGATTCTAGACTCACCTTATAGATGAGAATCAAGATTATCATCATATTATAGATGATACCTATTCATTGTGAAATTGTGAAGATCTATTGAAATATTGTAATATATGGACATGGTTATTTCAAATATCAATGAAAAGTGTGTTTAATTCAAAATATTTGTATATATTTATTTTATATTTGTTGATTATTTCTTGATTCAATTCAAAACTTTGATTCTTTTGCCATGTCAATTTATTCATGATTCTGAGTCTAGTGACTATGGTCCAAACATAAGAAATTGAAAGAGAATAACATTCGGTTCTCTTCTTCTAGTGTCCAGATATAAAATATTGTGAACTAGTTTTACAATGAAATCCAACCTAGGGGACAAAAATCTATTATTTTTAGAATAACCCTAACCCACATGTTGAACATCTGATAGCAAACTTGAATCTCGGCATGAGAAGGATCAAAATTTTACATTGGGATTCATGATAGATAGATCATAGGTGAAACATATTTTTAGAGGTATTAAACCTTGAATGTCAATTGATGATGACTAAAGAAATTATAAAAACACATTATACAAGCCAAGTTAGATTTAAAAGAATAATATTTAAAAAATAAAAAGATAATGTCTTTTCAGTAATAGAGAAAATGGAATGATATCATGCAGTGAACACCTTGAAATGTCTTTTCAGCAATAGAGAAAATGGAATGATATCATGCGGTGAACACCTTGAAGTAAGATACAGAAATAAATAAGTACAAAAATATAACATTCTAATGTTCCCTCCACTTTGCACTTTTCTTTTTTGAATGTTTTCATAAAATTTGTAATAGTATAAGTATTTGGAGCCTAACAACTTCGGAATTATTGTGACCTCATCCATTTTTAACTCCAAGTAAAATTAAAAGCATTGATGACCAGGAAATAAAAATACTTACACACTTGTCGACGCTTAAAGTGTAAGTCTGTGAATCCAGCGTTTTAACCTTTATCTCAGCTGTTGCATCTGAACATTCACCTTGATTTATTTCAACAATTATGATTTCATTTATATTCCTATCTGCCATCCTGTGGTGCCACTTGGTTCCTGAAAAAAAATTGCATAATATCAGACAGTAACTCCTAAAATAAGTGGACATCCCAATTTACATTGACACTCTATGAATACCATATTTTCTTATACACCTAGAATACTATTATTACAAATTGAAACATTCCAAAGAGAGTGAAATAATGGTCGTAAGCTCAAACCATCTTAACCACATGTGAAAATTACAATTGTTGATAGAAAATACTTCCATGGTATGAACATATTGACCCTTAAATTAAATGCTTGCAAAGTGTACTGAATTCAAATAGGTGATCTTTAGACTAGATAAAAAGGAATTGGACATCCTATTATGTTAACATAGACTTGTGATATCCACTTGGTGCAGATTGTAAAGATGTCAATTTGTTGTAGTTGTTTGACTTGGAAGTTGGAACATAAGCAAACAAGCATCATAAATCTTTTAATATATTTTATACTCTCCTTTGTATGCATCAACTTTTCTGAATTCATGCTCAGTGGAATAGTTAAAGGGATATTTGTTGGATTTTGATTTCATCTTTTAGAATGTGATATATGTATGTGCAAAATTAGCAAGAAATATGCTATTGGTTTGGAGTATTTGGATTTCCATTGAGTTAAGAAGCCCCTATAAGGACTTTCTCACACACATATATGCTCATCATACCTTGAAAAGTCGAATGCAAGAGCACTTTATGGATACAAGGGGTTACAGGTAGATGAATAAATTGATAACAAAAAAGATGTAAGTTACAATTCCATAAAATTTATGTTCAAACCACTTGTAAGAACCATCCCTTTGTCTTTGCCCGTGTTATCTATAATTGCATTGTGTACAGATTATAAACATCTGAAATAATCATAATTTAAAAAAATCAGAACTCACTTTATAATTTAAGGATTTGTTTTTATCACGCAAAGACAAGAGAGACCCTCATGCTTTGCTACTCAAGGCTAAAATGTGAAAACCAATCACAAAATAACTAAATTTGAAATTATGAAATAGACAGTACCTATAACTTAGTTTTTCTTAACAGGGAATAACAAAAGTTTATTGTTGAAAATAGGATGTATTAACAAATATCACATAGACAACATTTGTAAGACAAATCAATGCAATAGGAGCACTAAATTATCCATATTCATCAACTATGGGACTAAACATTTACTATATTAAACCATAAACAATTGGGCTCCACATTTATCATTTTTTCCCTTTTTTCTAGGCCAATAGTAACTGGATGGTAATCTTGAATTCCAGAATTCTAGTAGAAAAAGGATGTTCGCGATAAATGCTTACAGTAGTGGGATTAAAGCAGCAAGAGAAATGTCGGTTTCAGACATTCACCAGTTGGTACAAGCGTTTACCATTTTCACATGGACCAATTGCGACAGTTTATATAGGTGTCATGGTATAGACCAAATTGTCTGCACCTTCCTTCTAAAAAGGGTTGTGAGATCAATTTTGGGTATTGAACTTAAGGATGATCTAATAGGTAAGCTTAAAGTGTTTGAATGATTGAATAAATGTGAAGATTGGATCCATATTACTTGTTCAAGGAAATGGTGTTATTGATATGAACCACCTATAAACCAACTTCTTATTCTCTCTACAACATGTACAATGACATTGTATCACCACAAACTAGCACTGGTAGACAGATAAACCAAGGATAAAACCACAGATGCTAAAATGTCAAGATCTACCAGTTGCGCAAAGTAGTAGCCAAGGAGGAGTTGTTTCCATGCAGAGACAATACAATCTCCAATTGAGAATGGTAATGTAGATAGCTGAACCTTTAAGTCGCAGAGTAGGAAAAAAATTACGCGATTCATTGCCACCACTCTTCAAACAATCTATAAGTTACCATAATGTCAGCGATCCCCAAATGGTTACAATAATATAAAAGGTGCATAATATACATTACATCATTAAGGTTTGAACCATTCCAAACTACCTTGAGTAATGTGTACTTGGTCCAAAATATGCAAGTAGAATTCAGAGACCTGGCGGTGCTAATAAACCACTTGTATGGGAGACCGGGCACCAAGCACATATGATTAAGTTTGCTTCTGATCATTAATGAAGTGCAGAAGAATGGGATAGTGTTCAATTGCTGGGAAGACCCCATATCAAATAACCTTGTACGATGTATCTACGAGGCTAAATCACCCATGCACTATGGTGCCCCCTTCTATATGGCATCATACCTAATGGACTACATATGTTCATAATCATATTTATCTTATTTTGAACATACATGGAAGCCATTCTTCACACTCGGCATTATTACTTTCAATATCTATGGGTCACCCAAGACGCACAAGTATTCTAAGATATGCAACTTTGCATTAGCTCCATTATATGAAAGAAGGCTAAGTGGTGGGAAGTGCCCATGCTTTATCCAAAGCCCCTTGTATTTGTTTAATGGTGATTTTATCAAACTTGGTTACAATTTCCCTTGCTTGGTTTCATTGGTAAATGGGTTGTCTTAATCTGCATGGAACCTGTCATCCATAATTTGATGAGTTTGGAGATTTTGTAAACTTATGTAATATCCAATCCTTTTTCTAAGGTTATCGAGAGTAAACTGATCAACACCATTAGATTTTATTAGTTGCTTGAATTATTATCCAAATTCAATTTGAAGCTAATTTTGAATTTTCTTAGGAAAACTATCCAACCTTCTTCCCTACTCTTACTACGTTTGCTTCAAGTTGCTCCACCGAAGTATTTCCATGTCTACTTTATGTTTGAAGAGAGAGTCACCGCTATCGCTTATTTCTTTTTTTGTAGAAGTGGGGGTGGAGATACTAAGTCACTAGCTTTTAAATATTTGAAAAAACTTAAGAGAGTTACTTGTGATGTACATTTATGGTTATGGATCATAAGTCGCTTTGGGATGAAATTTATTTTTCAAGCCACTATGAATACTTAGAACAGAAATGACTCCAAATTTCCACAATGTTTACAAGACTCCACAATGTTTACAAGACTATACAAACTTAGCCAAGTATATCATAAAAGATGAAAAATAGAAATGAGCTTAGGATTAGATTATGAAGTGCTACATCTATCCATGCATATGCAATCACTTTTTAGTACCAATATGAGTGGATATCAAATACATTAATGGAAATATGAAAAATATTCTACATGGAAAAAATAAACCAATCTTAGGATATCAACCTCCTAACTCTTCTATTACTTTAAAGAATCCCTTGTTGTCAACAATTTTTTTTGTCAAACCCTATAACAAATAATTACAAGGATGATAAAAATATAAATTAGAATAATAATCTTCAAAACTTTGAGCATACCCCTTGCTAGCTCATTTAGGTCGTTTTCTCAACTCCTTGAACCTGTATTGAAAGATAGTTGGGCAATTTAGAGTCAAATATAAAAATTAAAAGAACCCTAACGTAACCTAGATTCTCATTTATCTTGGGTTGACTTATCCACAAATTTAGGAAAATTCAATAAATTAAATGAAATAAAATCACATTCATCTCATTATACTTCATTGTTTGTATTTATAGGACGATAGTGTGCTATTGGGTGAATCTTTTTTCTGTCATTGGGACTCCATCCTTTGTAAGTCCAATAAACCCATTGCTTGTGTTTATAGGACGATAGTGTGCTATCGGGTGAATCTTGTGAATTTTGTCATCTGAGAAAACACCAGCTCTCGTTCATTGTTCTTATAATGATACCATGAATATCTTGCTACCTACCTAACCGTTTGCCTCAGAGGAGAGAACTCGCTAAAAAATTTCCACATTCTGAGCATGGTGCTGATGGTGCATTTGCTTCAAAGGAGCATTTGGTTTCATATTCTTTATCTCCAATATAAAAAACCAAAGAAGAGATCATTGCAAGTCGAGGTACAGAAACAAGTAGAGAGTCATTTCATAGTCAGAATGATGATCATGAGGAATATGACATTCAATTAACAGGAAAACAACAACCATTTGCTTGTCATCCTTCTCAATCACCTGAAAGGCCTTGTGCAATTCCTGGAGAGGCTGTGGAGACAAGAACTGCTGGACACTTGGGTAAAACAATTGACAATGATATGCAGGAAGACAGTGCTAGTACTTTCCATAGTGACAACTCCCTTGCTAGCAGTATAGAGTGTCAAAAGATCAATGCTAATACATTTACGATGCCTTCATCTAGCATGATGTATAACAAGGATAAGTTTCAAGAAATGAATGAGGAGAAATCTCATTCTGGGAGAAATGTGGATGAAGGTTGTGCCATCAAAAAATAAAATACTATATGGAAAAATTCCACACAGAATTTGAACCCAAAATCCGACACCTTGCATGTCTGAAATTTGACACTTATCTATCATCTTTTCGACACATACACTTTTTTTTTGCCGTCAGTGGCATAACGTCAGATCTTCGGCATGCAACTAATGTGGGTCGAAGATCTAACAAACAATTGTGTTGCATATTTGGCCATATTTCCTTCCAAAGTGTGAATCAAAATTACATAAACCATTGAAAATCCGATGTTCACCGATCCTTGAAGCATTGGCCATTCGACAGACAGACGTGTTTTAGGAATGGAGCTACCGTCAGTATTTTTATCCAGCAAGTGTCAGCTAACTGACGCCATCCGACACTAGAAGAGTCTGCCTTTCGACGTGGTTCGACACTTTAACCGTCAGTCGTCCGATGGGTGGGAGCGTAGAAGTCATGCCACGCTCGTCGGATGTGTTTACCAGAGTGTCGGAAGCACGCCGGAAAAGCGATGCCTGTTGGTGGATTTTAAAAAAAATTTAAAGATTAACTATGATTTCATGCTCATATATTTTGTCTCTTGTAGGAATCAAAACATAATATTGTTATAGCAGATTTCACCACTCTAGGTGAATCACACTTTGTATGGCCTTCCCCTGTCCCGCTGCAGACTCTTTAGACCCCATGGACCATTTTTTGTCCTTTGATGTGTCCTTGATCATCCCTAAAAACATAAGAAAAATGATATACATGTCTTTTAACCCAATAACCGCGTACATACGTGGGTTTGACCCCTATAACCACATACATCGGGATGTGTGCATAATCCAAATCCTTTTGGAGTTTTCCTTGACATGGATCCGACTCATTCGACTCCTGGCCTTCCATATGCCTTGAGATTGCTCGGATTCGACCTTTCAGTATCCCTTTGAAAGCTATATAAGGAACCCCTTGGTACATTGAAGGCAAGAAGAGAGAATTGAGAGCAAAGAAACTATAGTCCATTGTTGCTGGAACTTATACTTGAGTCTGCATCCCTTTGTCCCTTGGAGCACTTTGGTGTTCTTCCCAAGCTTGCCTTTTACTTGTGAGCTTGCTATCGAGAGATGGAGGATTGAAGTGGTGGAGGCCCAAGTGGGGGATTCAGTTTCTCCGGTTCGCAGACTTGCCGTCAGAGGTTGTATCTATCTTGTAATCTCTGATTTATATTAATAGAAATATCTTTTCCTGTCCAATAATGTGTATTTTAATGAATATTGTATCCATTGGAATATGTCAAATGATTTTACATTATTGATTATATATGCTAGAATAGATCTAACACCATGATATATACTATGCTTGTATTGTTAACTTGTTGTTGATGAAGTATTATATCAATTCAAGCTGAAGATTAGAAAGCTCAACGGGGATCTACTTCAACCGTTTGGAATAAGGTACAAGGTCTGATCCTTTAGTGTTAGATGTTTATTTCTATTGCATATTGGGAAAGATTGATTTTTGGAGTCAAAATGTCTGTTGTGGTACCCCAAGCCATAGGAATTTCTCTCCATAACAGAATTGGCGACTCCGCTGGGGAGTTCCTAGTAGTTGTCCTTTGGGGGTTGATTTCTCAGCATTCGATGTATTTGAATTGCTCTTTCTCTCTTGTTTCTGTGTCGGGTCTGTGGGCATGTATGCCTGGTAGAGTCTGATTGGTGTGAATTCTGTCTTAGCCTGCCTGTTTGCCTTGTTTTATGCACCTTTTCTTCCTGTACGTAGGTTTTTTATTTACAGTCGTGTATACACGCGATTTCCTCTGTTATTTCTGCGTATACATGCAGGTTTACTGCGAACAGTCGCATATACCCTAGATTTTTCCTTTTTGTACAAGATAATTGGTTTCTGCGTGAATTTTGTTAGTTGCTGAGTCTCCTTTGGCACTACCTGATTCTGTTTTGACCTCTGTTTCTGACCAGAAATGGTTTTTTTTAGCCAAATTTTTTTTATAGGAAAGTTCTTGTCATGGCATTTTCGATTTTTTGTTTGAGATTAGTGCATTAGAATTCTTTTGCCTTAGTTCTTTGCTTCAATGTTGTTTATGTGTGCTTGCAGAGTCTGGCGGGGGTAGAATCATTCTTTTTCTTTTTGCATCTCTTTTATTTTCAAAAAATCCAAAAACATTTGCTTATCATCATGCATTGTATTTGGCACTTTGCATTGTACTTGCACTAGATCTACATTTGCTTTGGAGTACTAGTTAGGACTTCATATAGGAAAAATTTGCATTTATCATTTGAAGAAGAATTGTGCATTTCACATAGTAGCATACCCTGTTTTCATGGACACAATGCATTTGCATTGATTGTTAAGGTGTGCATTTTACTTCATGTTGTGTCATAACACCACTAGTTGCATGACCATATCCTATTTTTGAGTAATAAATCCAACTAAAATCAACGCTAAAGTAAAATGAATTACACTATTTTCTTTTCTAGGGTGCACCAACAAGCTTAGGTTTAGGATCTTGGAATAGTTCATTGTAAGTTAATTCTCCAAGATCACTAAACAACAACATCTAGGTGTCTGTCCAGGGAGTGTGTGAAATCCTTGGTATAACCATTGTTCTCATGATCCTCCTCTCAAATGGGAGTTAAGCACGAGGCAGTGTGAGAGGTTATTGATTGGGATGACCCCTAGTCATAACTGAGTAGCACTAGAGATATTTCCAAGATTGTATTCGTATCTGGGGGCTCTTTCGAGAGTTTCGGTCTTTGCTACCCTGCCCATATGGTCAATCTCTCCTGCGACTATCCGCCTGAGCTTTGATTATATTGAGGTGACCTTAGTGACCTTACCTAGGATATTGAGGGGGTACTTATAGAGGTTATTATACGGGTGTCCCGGCCAGGTTGGGGTCGGACATCACAGTTTCTTTACGAGTTGAAGCTGAGGGCCACAATAATTGGTTATGTACCTCCGCTTGTTGTGTATGGGAGTCTCAGGCCTCTCTTAGGCGAGACATACCTGCTTCATTCGGGAGCTCACTTATCCAGCCCTTGTTTGCTTGCATTTTCCTTTAGATTTTATTAGTGATTACTCTGTGCACGCTAGTTGGCCTAGGGTTTATGTAAATAGAGAGTCTTTTCTATTTTTTGAGTCATTGTGGATTCGAGTGCGGTTCCGTGCCATTCTCATCGGTTAGAAGGTCTTCAGCCTTCTACTTCTCCTCCTCCTTTGGGAGAGAGACCTAGACAGTCCAGGCGGACCATGTCACACACTGATTCACACACCATGGGGGACCATTCAGAGGATATTCCATAACAACCCCCTCCCATTCTTATTGACGATGGGGAACTTACTCCTACATACGATCCTTCACTTGACCTAGCTGATTTTGGTCCCGTTATTTCCCAGATAGGATCCTTGCATGATAGACCTATTCACTCTAGGGTTGATTCCTCATTGACACGTTACCGGTATGGAATGTCGAAATATGCTGAGACTCAATTTGAACCTGCCAGCACTAGCTACGGTAGTTATGCTACGTCTGGTTTTCCTATGCACAATTTGACATTTCATGTCGAATCCGACTTCCAGTCTAGCACTATGCATGGAGGAAATCCCATTCCTTACCTTGCAGAGAGGTTTGGGAGCACTAGTCACATTGCACCTTCCATCCCAGTGGTGGAAGCTACATCTTATATACCTCCTAGGTCTAGAGTTAGTGATCCTATTAGGATACCAAACCCGAGACGAGTGACGGTAGGAAATAGAACATATCTTATTACTCAGATTCCTTCATCCTCGCTTCCTAGTTCTTCAAATGTACATCCTCCACCTTATTCACGTGGTCCTTTGAGCCGATATATGGCTACGAGTCAGGTCCGTACTGCGGTTACTAGGCCAATCGTGTCTTAAGTTCACATACCGCCCGTTGCTTCGGGAGGCTATGTTCACGCTTCTAGTGGTTAGCTTGTTACTTCTAGGGCGTATATACCTCCTTCTGGTATGTATGTTCCCCCTTCCAGAGATTATCTTCCTACCTATGGAGTGTCCCATGGGACATCGTATGCGATGACATATGGACCTTATTATGGGACGCAGTATGGATAGGTTTCTTCACCTTACGGAGGCAGGTATCAACAACCTGCTTACTCTCCTAATTACAGCTTCGTAGCTCCTACTAGTCAAGGTCGACCTTACTATGGTACTTCCACGCCACCCTATAAGGGTCAGACAGGAGGAGGACACTATGGCCAAGGCCATGGTGGTGCTCAACCCTATGTGAACCAGGGAGTGGTCCATCGACCTCATCATCCTAGGCTCCCTTTCCTCACAACGCTTAACCTTCCTAACTTATCGAGACTTACAAACGATCCTGTGGCTCACGACTCGGCTGTCCCTACCAAGCTTCCTTCGGACATACCTAAGTTCGAAGGAAAACCGGGAGAGGATCCGAGTGAACACGTTACTACGTTTCACCTTTGGTGCTCTTCAAATTCGTTACATTAGGACTCAATCCATTTGAGACTATTTCAATGCACCCTCACAGGGCTTTCACTTTGTTCGACGACCTTGTGATGACTTTTCTTAATCACTTCCAGCTACCAGTGTGCTATGACGTTGGTACTGAAATCTTGTCGACATTTTGACAAGATAAAGCCACCCATATTTCTAATCATATTCAAGAGTGGCGTAGACAGAAGAGATTAATTAAATCCTTTATACCGCCAGAGTTCCTTCTTGAGTGGTTCCTCAAATCGTTATTGCCATATATAGCTAAGGATGTTTCCACATCCGGAGTGCAGAATGAGGAACAAGCGATTTTTAGGGCATAGGAACTGGACTTGATCTATTCTCAGTCTAGTTTGTTGTATGAGATTATTCCCAACGCTCCTTGTTCCAGTTTCGATCCCAAATTCAAACCTGGACCACATGCCGATGGCATTGTGGGTTGTGCAAGTGCGAAACCTGTGGATTCGGTTGCAAAACAAGTTAGTCATTTGTCTCTCAACCAATCTGCTTCGGGACAAGCTACGGCTTCGTCTCAACCCGCCCAAATGGAGAATGTACTTTCTGTGCAATCGTCGGACCAGAAGGGTAACCAACAGCCCAGATGGAATAGAAGAAAGGGTAAGAATAATAATCGAAAGGGTGGGAATAAGAATGAGAATGATACCAATAATGACAAGAATGGTAAAAATGTTGGGGGGCACAAGCAAGCGAAACGTAAGTTTAAATTCCCTTGCAAGCTATGTAAGGATGATCACCTCACTTACTTATGTGCTCATATTGATGAAGCTTCGAGATACTTAGCACAAGGCCAAGCTGTGCTAACGAACCCTTTACCGAATAACCAGAATATGAACTCGAAGTCCCATGACTAATCTAGTGAGAATGATCCACCAGAGACTAGTGCTCATGGGTGCATTAACATGGTCTGTGCTGCGAAAGTTGTGACTCATACAAAATATTATAGCTCGTCACAACCCAGCCCAGGCAAAGAACTTGATCCACCAGGAACCCCTTTGCGCATCGAGAAACCTGCGGATAAACTTGAGGCTGCACCTCACATTCCTAAGGGAGTCCTTAAGTGTTCGAGGCATAATACAAATTCCCGAGTCCCCTAGAACTATTCATTTGTCAAGGACTTGGGCCATACTCCTTGTGCGATGTCTACATTGGAAGTGCTTCAGAGTTGTCCTTTGCAAAGGAAAGCTTTGCTTTCTACTCTTGGTGTGAACGGTGATGATTCTTCCTCAGTGATGAAATTTGAAACCGCAGGAAATCAGCCTCTCTTTCCCTACTATGTATTGATTTTGGTACACGTAGAATGTCTTAATATGATCGTCATGCGCACTGTGATTGATGAGGGATCTGCTGCTTCTGTGATTTCTTTGTCCTGTTGGAAGGGTCTCGGTTCTCCTGAGCTGTCGAAATCAACGACTATGTTAACTGCTTTTGATGGGAGATCTTTTAGGCCGCATGGCATTCTTCCTTCCCTTAAAGTCTGTTTGGGGGGGAAGACCGTTGCGATAGACGTTGAGGTGGTTGATGCGCCCCTTGACTATAATCTCTTGCTAGCTAGGAACTGGATGTATAGTATGCAAGCCATTGCTTCTTCCTTGTTCTGTGTTGTATGCTTTCCACATAACGGGAAGATTGTAACGATTGATCAAATGGCATTCAAGAATCCTTTGGTACCGCATCTTCGGGAGATTCGGTCCCAATCGTTGAGCACTCTCAGCCGGCAACTGGGAGTGTGGGTGTAGGCATGTATCCATCCCTTATGGGAAGCTTTAGTTGTCCTGCATCGGTCCTCATGATATGATCTTGTTTCGATGAGGCTTCGACTTCTATGACCTCAGTGTCTTTTCACACGACTCATATGGAAGACCCTTGGATTCTTCCTACGCCGAGCACTTTGAGTGAGCCTGTCAAGAACAGCATGCCATTGCCTGTAGTCATGATTGCTTATAAAGCCAATATTAAGAGTGTTGCAGAGCCTTGTTCTTCCTCTTCGTGGACGGAGGAGGAAAACCCCTACATGATGTTGGCATGTGAAGTACAGTCTTCTCATGCCCATGACTACCTTGATACAGTTTTCCCTTTAGATGAAGCGATTATCGAGGCTATGTCGAGAGTTAAGCTAGCTTGGGAGGAACTTCATCATAGATCGTACTTCCTTCCACCACTTGACCATTTGAAGCATGAGGATTATAGGGATATTATTAGTTAGATAGTTGGTAGTCCTATGGTTCCATTAATCTCTCCTGGTTCGATGGCTGATGGAAACATGGCGAACATATCTTCCATGATTCCTATCAACATCTGTCACAATCCTCACACCATTGAGAATGTCTATATTGGGGTGGAATGTTATCATGCTGAGATTCTCAAATATACCGAGCTATTCAAGGAATTCTGCGATGTTTTTGCTTGGTATTATGATGAGATGCTAGGTATTGACCCTCGGATTGTTGAGCATGAGATTAAGACTTACCCCAATGCCAATCCTGTTTGACAACTTTTACGCGCCGTGAATCCTAGGAAAGCACCCACCATTAAGGCAGAGATAGAGAAGCTGTTGAAAGCCGGTTTCATCTATCTCATTCCCTTGACGGAGTGAGTTTCAAACCCTGTTCTGGTGGATAAGAAGCAGGGAGCGATCCGAATATGCACTGATTTCCGTGATTTGAATCGTGCCTATCCTAAGGATAAGTTCCCCACACCACTTATAGATCAGATTTTGGATGAGTGTGCGGGTAGCGAGGTGTTCTCCTTCATGGATGGATTTCTGGGTATAATCGGATCCAGATTAAACTTGAGGACCAACACAAGACTTCATTTATTTTTCCTTGGGGAACGTTTGCATATCGAAAAATTCCTTTCGGCCTTAAAAATGCCAGAGATACATTTTAGCGGGCGATGACCTTGATTTTCCACGATCTCAAATCTATTATCGAAGTATTTTTGGATGACCTCGCTGCCCATTCTTGTATGAGAATGCATCATCCCTATCACTTGAGATTGGTATTCGAAATATGCCAGAAATATTCAGTTAGATTGAATCCTCATAAGTGCATCTTTTGCGTGAAGTCAGGTCGTTTGTTAGGATTTATCGTTTCAAAGGAGGGTATAAGAGTCGACCCTTTGAAGGTTGATGCAATACTTCAGTTGTCTCCCCCGAAGAACATTCATCATCTTTAGTGTTTGCAAGGCATGACAAACTTCTTACGAAGATTTGTTGTCAACTTTGCCATTTTGACTAGAGTCTTCATGTGTCTCTTGAAGAAGGATACTCTCGTTGAGTGGGATGAGCAAGACCAGGAGTCCTTCGATGCACTTAAGTGAGCTCTAGCATCGGCCCTAGTGATTAGTCCTCCGTATTATAGCCATGATTTTCTATTATATGTGGTCGTGCCTTTAGAGATGATTGGTATGGTTTTGGTTGAGGAGGATGAGGAGCTCCAAGAGCATGTCATATATTATCTGAGCTGAAACCTTATTGACGTAGAGATTCATTATTCTCATGTCGAGAAGCTTTCTTTAGCTACCGTACATGCGATTCAGTGTTTGAGACATTATATTCTCCTTTGACAGACCTTAGTTGTGGCCCATGTCAATCCATTTTAGTTTGTCCTCACACAAAGGATGATTGGGGGAAAGTATAATAAATGGATTGTCATTCTGTAGGAATTCAATCTAGAATTTGTCTCGGCAAAGTCAAAGAAGTCGTTAATTTTTGCAGAGCTTATATCGGATTTCCTGAGCGAGGCCGAGGAGTAGGTTTGTGAAGATACGTTTGTTGATGAACACATCTTCTTAATTTGAAAGTCTGACCCATGGTATGGAGATATCATAGTATATCTGCAAACACAGAGGACCCCTACTCACCTCTCACGAGATGAACAACAACGATTACGTCACGTCTCTAAGAACTACCTTATAGTGGACAGTACTTTGTACCGCCGTGGGGTAGATTCCATTTTAAGACATTGTTTAACTCATGAGGAGGCTGAGGTTGTGCTGAATTATTGCCATGGAGGGGCGTGTGGTGGTCATTTATCTGGGCTTTCTACAGCTCAAACGATTTTGAGAGCGAGTTATTTTTGGCCATTGATCTTTAAGGATTGTGTTGATGCGGTTAAGAGGTTCCACCCTTGCCAGGTGTTCACCCGTAATATGCACTCAAAACCTTCCTTGTTACATCCTATTACCACCGCCGGTCCCTTCACTAAATGGGGGCTCGATTTTATGGATTGCAACCCAGCTTCGGCTGGGGTCACCATCACATTATCGTGGTTGTTGATTATTTCACAAAATGGTCTGAGGTAATACCTACAGTAAAATTCAACAGTGAGACATCCGCTCACTTTGTATTCAACCAAATCATTACTTGGTTCGAGATTTTGAAAGAGCTTGTCACTGACCATGGCTCGCACTTTCAGAACCGTATGATGGAAGAGTTGGCATCCAAGTTAGGGTATAAGCAAGAGCACTCCTCTTCTTACTACCCCCAAGTGAATGGACAGGTTGAGGAAGTGAATAAATCACTCAAATCCATTCTTCAATGAACCATCGCACAAATCAAGACGAATTGGCATATTATGTTATACCCTGCTTTGTGGGCATATCGAACTACGGTTAAGACTGCCACTGGTTTTTCTCCATATCAGCTTGTACATAGAGTGGATTCGATATTGTCGGTTGAATGCGAGATTCCTTCGTTGAAGCTAGATGTGGAACTCTTACCAAACACTTCACCTTTGGAGGAGCGTTTGGTTCACCTTGAGCAACTTGATGAGCAGGGTCGAGATGCCTTGGTGGCTCTAGAGGTTAATAAATGTCGCGTTAAGGTCCAATATGATTAGTCTGTCCTTCCAAGAGTGTTTAGTGAAGGATACTTGATCCTTTTATGGGATCAATCGAAAGAACCCTTGGGGTCAAGGAAGTTTAATCCTATGTGGCGTGGTCCTTACGTGGTCAAGTGTGTGTTAGAGAAGGGTTCCTATGAGTTAGTCGATTACGAAGGCATAGCTTTGGCGGACCCTAGAAATGGGCTCTATCTCAAAAAATACTATGCATGATCTTTAGCCAAGGATATTTGTTGTATATTATTGTACATCTTTTGCATAGTTAGGTCTTTTTCTTATCATGATCGGGTTTGTGATTAGTTTCCATTTCTTGTGGTAGATGTCAATGGAATCTTCCACCTATGTAGGATTCACAGATGGTGCAATCCGTCACACTCAACACTCAGCCTCTGCTGCTTGGGTGATTTATACTCCTATGGGTCAAGTACTGTCTTCAAGAGGTGTATGTCTACGACCATCTTCCAACAATGTTGCTGAATATAGCGCCGTTATTGAGCTTCTACGGGATGCCATTTCGCATGGCGTTCTATCTCTTGAGGTACGTCTTGATTCAGAGTTAGTAGTGTCACAACTCAATGGTTTGTACCATGTTAGAGATCCGACGTTATTGAGAAGGTTCTTACGTGTGAGATTGTTAGAACGACAATTTGACAGTATAACATATATACACATTCCAAGAATTAATAATCAAGTTGCTGACTCATATGATAACTACGAGTTAGATTGGCATTTGTATCATTCATAATAAATTAATCACAAACATTTTTACACATGTAAATAAATAAATTGATCACCATAAAACTTTTTTATATATAAAAAATGTGGTAATACATAGTGTCATATACAAAAGTGGAGCTTTCAAAGCTTCCATCATATAATACACGATCATACAAAACATATATACTCCCAAGTGTCTAATCCTATGGAGGAGGAGGTTTGTGATCATGGTATGTCACTACGGCTCTAGCTAGTCACCGGAATAAATGCACCCATGCGCGTGGTACACCCACCACCTGTCGCTGCATGGCCTCAGGCAAGTCCTTGACTTGAGCCATGGGAACTCTATGAGTCAGTCTCACAAAGTTTTTATGAATGCTCTGGAGCATTCGCTCCGCATCTACACCTATGATGTCATCTCCTCTTCCCCTCCATCTATGATGCGGGAAGCCCTCTGGTTGCCGTGTTCCCACATCTGCAGATAAACGGTAGATGTCACTATGTGTTGTCACCCAAAAACATGTCGTTTTGATTCCACATAATCAAGAAAATACAAAAAAATTAAATAAATCAAAAAATTTAAAAAAGAGTAAGAGTCGAGATTCGGTACCTATATCTCCATATGCTAATCCTGGTGGCAATGGCATGTCCGGATCCCCCTGGAGATCTATCCTTCCATAGGGGTAGTCATCTATGGCAACAATCTGTCGTTGCCACCATGGAATGAAGTCAGCTGGATATGGGTTGGCCACCCTACCACCCCCCAGTCTGTGCATCGCATCTGCCCAACGCCATTGGGCAAGATCTCGAACCCCGTGGAAAGGAACGTCCACTCTTGGGCTCAATCTAGGAACACGATTGAAGAAAAATGTGCTCAAAATGCTGTTTAACCTGAAGTTTCGTATCCTTCCTACCTTACACTCACTGAGTTGGTGTTTCATGTTGCTCAGTAGTGTAGTACTCCAGTCATATATGGTCAGTCTCATACACTCCACCGCATAGAAAATCAGTGGCCGCGAGGCTTGATGGAGTGATGCTAAGCCTGCTATCCTTCCTAGCGTTAGTAGCATGGAATTTAGGCCCAGCACCTGTATAGCATTGGTGGGGAATTCACTCCCCACCTTCTCAGTATCTGGGTAGCAGTACACAGCTACGTACTCATTGATAGTTAGGCCACCGCCTAGCCCACCTCGAGAACAAAGGTTCACCACCTCCCATCGTCTAGATAGACCTGTGATAAAGTATATGTCTTCCATCTCTATGGTGAGAGACATCCCATCAATCTGAAAGGACTCTGAGTATGGATCCAAATAGTCTACCAGCATCTGTAGCAGTCTTGGTTTGGCCCTCAAACCACCAAGACACCAAAACTTGTAGATTCCGCAACCACGAAGAGCTTGTTGAGCCATTACATCGACCCTTACTGCTTCCTCTACTTCACCATGCTCGTGCTCTCTCCACTCTAGCACCATCCTGCAAGAAAAATTGCAAAATTTCCCATTAGATCGTTGTAAAATCTTATGCGTGGCCGCATACGCGACTGTTTTGCAAACAGCCGTGTATGTGCGCGGTTTCTAGCCCCTTTTTCGTGTATAGCCAGCCCTATACACTGAAAAATATTTGATATTTGTGTGGGCCGTAGTGCACATGTAGAGATAGCCTAATAACCTCATTTAACCATGAAAATCAACAAAAATTATATCAAAATGCAAGAGGAGAGCATGAGTAAATACCTGGAAGAAAAGGTTGTGAATTCCAGCGGCTGGATCTCCTGGAATTTGTAATTGAAAATCAGAGCTCCAATGGGTAAAAGTTTCAAATGATTTATATTTTTTACTATTTATAGAAAAAATTTCAAATATTTGAATATTTTTACCCCCTTTCCTATAGTTTCGACATTTTCTAACCATTTTGGATTGTTTCTGACATAATTTGTGATGTAGAAGACCATTTTCAATGTTGCTTCAGCCATTGGATTGACCCATTCGTGCTGATCTCAGGTATCATGTCTAAACTGGCATATAGGTTAGGTTCACCACTGTTTTCATTTTGCATGACCTTATGACCATATCATCATGTCCTTAGGTACGAACCCACTCTATTATGTCATGGAACCTTCTTGCTGCTTTAGAAGTGGCATGATATGAGTGGTAGAGCTTCACCTTACATGGGTACCCAAGTTAGCGCCTTATTTGAATTTGGTTCCCATGTCGACATTTTCTCCTTTAGGGTGTGGGATTCCATTGTATAGTACTGCCATGACATTTCGCAAGAGCCTCATACTCCTCTTGATCTTATGCTAGCCTATTTCCCTCAGGACTCCTTTATGTCAAGTTATGAATGCATTATCATGAGCTTTGCCTGCCTTATTGAGATTTATTTCGGCTCCCCTAACATTGCATTTCAGCCATATAGCCTGAGCTTGTCTCATGTCTAGCCATGCAGAGCCATTTTTTTATATCCTTCGCAGCTTGATTTCCCTTTACCGGGAGGGGATTTTCCCCCGAGTGTCGATATCCTACACATGTATCCTTGCATTGAGCATAGGTATGTTCCACTGCTTGGAACTAGTTTGTTTTCCCTTATGACACTCATCTCCTCCTAATTTGTAACTATAAATCTAGTTTATTCTTTTTTCAAGCTTTTGAAATAACTGAAAAAGTCCAAAAAAATCAAAAAACCAAAAAGCCGGACAAGGAAAGATGTTATCTTTAGCAGCTGTCAAGTCGTGTCACCTTTGAACAGAGCACTATATATCACATCCATTGGTTGGGTTATAGTTTAACTTTAGGAGCTGTACTCATTTATTTGATTTTATCTCCACCGACTGGTTATGTTTCCAGTCCCTATGGAGCTGTTGTTGATGCCTCCTGAGTCACAGAGATGTCCCAGTTTGTATATCGATTCTATGCTGCCTTCATTCAGTCACCATATGCCGTTATGCTCTTGTTCTAAGGAAGTTAAAATCTGTGTCGGCCATTTCTTAGTTATCTTGACTTTGCATGTCGTCCATTTAAGGTACAGTTACTGGTTTTTGCACCTTATGATTGAGTCCTTCCACATTATACAGCTTTACTGACTACCTCATGTTGGATGATGGGGGATGCCTTAATGCCCTCCTTCCAGCAGATTTCATCCCATCGACTTCAGATCATTTATTCTGGGATTGGAATCTAGAGTCCTTTTAAGTGCCTTGAGACTTGCAGTCATCAGTGACAGGTTCTCTCGCCATCGACAGTTTCTTGGGAATACATCAATGTCCCCTGATTGATGGATCCTCTCAAGTGTTCAACTTCAACACATTTAATCACACTTGTTAGTTTGCAGTCTAGTACCTTGATTCCCATTTTCATCATTGGCGGGTGATCTCGCGCCTGTTAATGGTATACATCAATGACCGGTAATCAGATGATGGATTACTATGTTCGACCTCGACACCTCTATTCACATAGTAGGACATGTACTCGTAGCGTTTTGTGTAGAAGACCTTCCAGACTGGTGGCATCACTTATATGCTACCTCCTTGATCGTGCCAGTGTTCATGAGATTTCAGCTCTCGTGACGTGATACTAGTATATGTCAGACATTTCCAGCCACTATGGATATCTTGATCTATTATATATCTTCAGCCATTTTGGAGATCATGGTCCTTTATATATCTTCATCATGGAGATTCTGATCTATGTATATTGTACATGGCGATGACCACATATGTGATATCATGTATTATGCCTTTTCATGGCCATTGTACTCTTATGTATCCGGGACTGCTATATGTACTTGCAGTTATATTCAAAGTTGTATTATGGTGCTATGCTGATTGGGTGGCTGGTATTCCATTTGGGATCCTTCATCACTCCACTTCTGGGATGGACTTATAATGTATTTCGGCCATCGTATGACCCCTCTGACCTCACACATTAGGGGGCATCTGTTATAGCGGATTTCACCACTCTAGGTGAATTACACTTTGTATGGCCTTCCCCTGTCCCACTGCAGACTCTTTAGACCCCATGGACCATTTTTTGTCCTTTGATGTTTCCTTGATCATCCCTAAAAACATAAGAAAAATGATATACACGGTTTTTAACCCAATAACCACGTACATACGCGGGTTTGACCCCTATAACTGCGTACATCGGAATGTGTACATAATCCAAATCCCTTTGGAGTTTTCCTTGACATGGATCTGACTCATTTGACTCCTGGCCTTCCATATGCCTTGAGATCGCTCGGATTTGGCCTTTCAGTATCCCTTTGAAAGCTATATAAGGAACCCCTTAGTACATTGAAGGCAAGAAGAGAGAATTGAGAGTAAAGAAACTATAGTCCATTGTTGCCGGAACTTATACTTGAGTCTGCATCCCTTTGTCCCTTGGAGCACTTTGGTGTTCTTCCCAAGCTTTCCTTTTACTTGTGAGCTTGCTATCGAGAGATGGAGGATTGAAGTGGTGGAGGCCCAAGTGGGGGATTCCGTTTCTCCGGTTCGCAGACGTGCCGTCAGAGGTTGTATCTATCTTGTAATCTTTGGTTTATATTAATAGAAATATCTTTTCCTATCCAATAATGTGTATTTGAATGAATATTGTATCCATTGGAATATGTCAAATGCTTTTACATTATTGATTATATATGCTAGAATAGATCTAACACCATGATATATACTATGCTTGTATTGTTTACTTGTTGTTGAGGAAGTATTATATCAATTCAAGCTGAATATTGGAAAGCTCAACAGGGATCTACTTCAACCATCGGGAATAAGGGACGAGGTCTGATCCTTTAGTGTTAGACATTTATTTCTATTGCAAATTGGGAAAGATTGATTTCTGGAGTCAAGTTGTCTGTTGTGGTACCCCAAGCCATAGGAATTTCTCTCCATAACAAATATTCCTACGGCGTGTCCTCTTGACAAAAATATAAATCAACCAAAGCAGCCATCAAAATTATTAGCAAAACCTAGGTCTAAATTTGCAATTCTAAAATTTCAACTATCTTCCACAAAGAATCAGAATTTTAGTTAACTGTAAGCTTACTTATTGCATATCCAGGATCTCTCTATTATCAGTTTCCTAAATAGCTAATTCTTTGTGTATGATTCACAATGGACACATTGCATTTGGAAGGAGATGCAAGTGATTGGTGGTTTCATGGGTTAATCACTTTGGGGAATGATATTGTAACTACCTTTGAGGAGTTCACTAGAGGGTTTGTGAATAGGTTTGACAGAAAGGATCCTTATATGTCGTTCAAGGATCTTTCTCACTTGAAGTAGTTTGGAACTATGGATGCATACATTTCAGAATTTCAAAAGGTGGTTGTCATGGTTAATGATTTATCATAAGCTCTCTTAGTTATTTTGTTTACAAAAGGACTAACAAAGCCACTTAAGGGTATGGTTAATGCTCATAAGCCTACTACACTACAAGATGCCATGGATAATACTCGATATATTCAAGATGTTATTCCAAAAACCAGATGCCAACCAAATATTAATTTTCCATCTAAATTCAAGGACAAGATACATTTTCAAAAGGGTCCAAGTGGAAATTTCATGAGGGATAACTTTTCTAAAGACCGTGGTGAACTAAGAAGGAAGAAATTGTGCTTCTCATGTCAGTACAATGGGTTCCCGACCACAAATGTGATAAGGGGAAATAACATTATATTAATTTCTTTTTATGAGCGTCTAATATGAAGAAGAGAATGGAGATCAACCAATAGATGTAGAGGAAAATTTTGAATCAGATGATGAGGAGCAACCATAACCAGATTTTAGGAATATTGTTGTTCTATTTGGAATACCAATATTTCATACTCTCTGGTTCAAGGGAGTAGTTCAAGGCCATAGGGATACTTTTTTGGTGAATGAATGACCCACAAATAATTTTGTTGATGGTACAATGCTGGAAAAAATGAAGTTTCCCACTGAATCCCTTGATGGATTCACTATCATAACCCCCCGGGAATCATTCTATGGATTGCAAAAAATGGATTCCCAAACTACAAGTGACCATTGGGGATGATACAATGACAAACAATTTTTATGTGGTGAATGTGATTGACACCAACATAGTGCTTGGAATCCAATCGTTATTTTCAATTGGCGAACATTTTGTGAACTACAAAGTTTTTAAAATGAATTTCAATAATTCTAATGGAAAATTAATTGTTTTGAAAGGTATGAATACCTACCCAAATCAAGTGGTATCTTCCCATAGTATGAGATATACATTAATTCATGGGGACATAGAGTGGGCTGCTGAATGTTTTATTTCTGCCCAAGGATAATCTATAGACATTTCCCAACATCTAGAGGACATAAAGGAATTGCTCAAGAAGTATGGGATTTTTTTGGGAGAACTTCATTCGTGAAGACCACCAAACATAGGAGTTGAGTGTATGATAGAGATTGAGGTAGGGACACTCTCTATCATTATTTGACCCTATAAACACCCCAAAAGACTCATAGATGAAATTGAGAGGGCCATAAAAGAACTTATGGAATTAGGACTAATTAGACCAAGTAGAAGTCCTTTTGCTTCCTTAGTAGTTTTAGTAAAGAAGGAATATTGAACCCTACGGATGTGTATAGATGATAGAGATTTGAATAAGAGAACCATTAAGAATTGATACCCCATCCCAAGAATTGATGAGTCAATGGATGAGTTACATGGGGCCATTTTTTTCTCCGAGATTGACCTTCATTCTGGATATCATCAAATCAGGATGAGGAAATAAAACATACAGAAGACAACTTTCTGCTGTCTTTTTGTCATTTTGAATTCTTAGTCATGACATTTGGCTTGAATAATGCACTTGCAACATTTAAATATTGCACGAACATGGTATTTAGAAAGAAGCTCTATAAGTATGTGTTAGTATTTTTTAATGATATTTTAATTTATAGTAAAAATTGGAAAGAACACCTACAACATTTAGAAGTTGTACTAACTATTCTTGCAGACCAGTCCTTGTATGCAAAGTTGTCCAAATGTGAGTTTTGTATGACTGAGCTATTGTATCTTGGCCATGTCATTGGAAAATAAGGGGTGAAGGTCCATATGGAAAATATCGAGGCTATCATTGATTGGATAGACCCAAGAATGTCAAAAATTTGAGAGGATTCCTTGGAATATGTATACTATTGAAAGTTTGTCAAAGGATTGTCTAAGCTAGTAGCTCCCTTGACTGATATTACCAAGAAATAAGCCTTATATTAGTCAGAGGAGGTTGAATTTTTTTTTGAAAAGACAAAGGCGATTATGAGAAGTTTCCCAATCCTTATGTCAAAAATTATGTCACTGGAAAGTAATACATGGATTAGATGGTTGCATCTAGGAGAGTTATACTACAATACTACTTATCACATTTCAATAGGCATGCCTCCCTTCAGGGCCCTATATGGATATGAATCCCTAAATTATGTGGATCAGATTTTTGGAGAAAGTAGAACTCCAAAGGAAAAGGATTGGATTCAAGAAAGTCAAGATATCTTGAGAGCACTCAAGGACAATTTGCATACTGCTCAAAACCAACAGAAAAAAGTATGCAGATAAGAACAAGACTGAGCAGAGATTTCAGGTGAATGACTTAGAGAATTTGACATTGCAACAAGGGCGCTAGAACCAAAAGGACCAAAAGCAAACTAAGGGTCACAACAAGGTGGTAAGGCTACCACCATATCCATAATACCAAAGTGTACCATAAAGGTGGGGAAACAACCCCTTTTACCCATAGGACCAACAAGACCAAGGACTTTAATATTTTCTCTCTCAAGGTATATTTTCATGTGTTCCATATATATTTTTATCATCATAGTATAAAGAAGAAGATCCAAATTGGATGACCTACTTTTGTGGTCATTTGTTAGAGATTAATAAAAAATTCTTATATATTGCTTATAGTGCATTCCCATATTCAAATTATTAACAACCTAGTTTTATCCTCTACATCTATGAATCCCTCTAGAATATTCATCACTTATTAGAGGTCCATGGTGTTTGTGATAATTCACAACATGTACTTTTTTAAATTTCCCCCTTTTTTTGCTTTTTATTCTTTATATGATTCACATTTAACCCTATTTCAGATTCTGCATTTCCCCATTTCTCCCAAACATTACTACCATGATATCTCGCTCTAAGAATTTTTTTAGGACAATAGTGTTGGAGATAGCAATCCACACCTTTATTTACAACCAGCATGAATTCCCATCACAAAAAGAGAAATAACCTCAGTGGTAAAGTAGTTTATCAACCGAGGGTGGATCATAGCTTTGATTCCTAGCATGTCCAATTTTCAACAAGTTAACACAGGTAAGTGGTTGGTGATGGAAAGGAGACCTGAGCCAGGGTGTTATTTGAAGGTGAATTGTTAAGATAGAAATCCACACCTTGTAAACAAACCATTATGGATTCCTAGTATTTAAAGGGGTGAAGCTTAATGCTACAACAACCCATTGGCCAAAGGTAGCTCCTAAGTTCAATTCCTATTCTATCTTGTTTTCAACAAGTGATATTTGTTGTAGTCAAAGACACATCCAATTAGGATATGTGGAATTTGAGAGCTAAAATGACACTACCGAGGGACACACTAAATGTATTTATTTCAATTATTTTAGATGCATTTAATATATCTTAGTCACCAAGTGTGAAGACCCTTTTCATTTAGGGATTAACACAACCACAACTCAGCTTAAGATGCGATGCAAACAAGTCACTTCCAGAGAGGTAAGTTCAAATGATCCCTGGCCTACTTATAATAGGTTACCAAAATTCATATTAAGGTTTAGGGAGAACATCATAGTCCTTATCCCATCTAGGAGAGATCAAGACAGTCACAACCCACTAGGATATCATAGCCCACTAGGATACACAGTTACAAGCCACTAGGATAGTTCTTACATGGTCACATATCATTAGGATAGGTCTTACATAATCACATACCACTACGATACACATTCACATCCCACTAGGATAGTTCTTACATAGTCACAAGCCATTACAAGACAGTCTTTGAGTTGCACAAGTCGCATAGTTGTACTACTTGGTCATATGAACATGTATGCCTATCCATTTGAAAAATTGTAAATAAAGTAAACTAAATCAAATAATGACTCCATCTAGATGCATATGACCATAAATCCCAATCACACCATAAATCAACACTCTATAGACTTGCTGCACCACAACGAACATGGTATTGATTCCCTTCTATATTTAGTAACTCTTCATGTATCAACACAAAAAAGGAATCAATTGACCTATGAATACTAGTGGGCAATATGATCTATAGTGTTGAAAATTTAGAAATTATTTCAAAAGAAAATCAACAAAACATAATTACTCCAATACCTAGATTATGACATCCCACCACTTGACCATGCTATCATCACCTGCTGAAAGTAATGAAGTTTGTCCTATGAAGAATACCTTACCAATCCATTAAATGGATACATCCATTACAAAACTAGTGGTTAAAAGAAATGTTGATCCTTTGAATAGTTCCTGCCATATTAGCTACAATATGCTATTGAATCATATGCATTACAAGGATGGTGGCATATAAGAGACTATTGAAATAATATTTCTACAAGTTCCGGTTTGATCATGAGCTTCTCATTCTTCATAAATGTGTGAAGGATCTAGGGGAACAATAGATGATGGGTATGGTCTTGTTGCAAAAGATTGATTTAAAATTTAATGAGTGGATCTCACCTGTACATGAAGTGACTCATGGAAAAAATGTTAGGACTTTGCTTATCAAAATGGATCAAACATGAAAAATTTCAACATAGGAAAATAAGGAAATGTAGGAATCTGTGGATTATATTAGAGTCCATAATCCAACAAACCATGGCAATTTAACAACGCAAAATGAATAAGCATTTGATGAATGCATGGTTAGGTTCTTGAAGACGAATCTAATCCTTGGGATTTATGAAAATATCTTAGATGTGTGACTTTCATGGAGAAGATTATGGATACTAAATATAAGGTTTCTCTCATATACCTAAAGTGCTTTTGTACAGAATCCGAAAATGCCTAAATCTAGCAACATACTTAGTATTGAGCTGACAAAAAGAGATTCCTTTGACATTTTTTACTCATGCCAATATTTTTAGTTGTTGAGCTCATATTTAAATAAATGGATGCATATGCAACTAAATTCTTGTTACAAGAATTGTTTATTGTTTTGATTTTCCGAGTCTTAATCCTAGAGTTCAAGTTTTCCATCTCAAGGCCAGTATTTAGTCCATCACTTCTCTAAGTCATGTCTAGTTCTCAATATCAATTTGCAATGACAAAAAAATAGTATGAATGAATTTAGGTTCCCACGTTCAAATTTTAGGGGTCAACTCACTTGAGATCCATCGGTATGTATCATATGAAAATATAGAAAAATGAAGACAAGTCACTTGGTAGAAAAGATATTGAGGAAGAAAAATGTTACACTTTTCAGTTGTACGGATTTGTTGGAGGATTTTGAGGTTCTCATGCATCCCACAAGAGGGAGTTATCCCAATGTGATACAACCATTATTCCATAACCTAAAATGTAATGGAATTTTTTTAAAGGTTATTCAAAGTAAATTTTTGGGGAATCCAACATTCCACCTCAAAACATAGGAGAAAAGAAATCATGGAGTGTAGTTTCTAAGTTAAGTTGGTTCAAGAAGAAGAGTTTAAATGATAGTTTTTGTTAGTTTGTGAGAGTGGGTATTATTGGGATTGAATCTAACACCCAAGAATGTACAAAGGTCTACAATGAAAAATATTTCACGCTGATGCATTGGATCAATATCTAGAACAATGTTGCAAATATCTCCAATTTCTCCCAATATTTCCAAAAGTTTATTGAGCTTTAAAGTTTTCTATTGTTACTGATGTTTTTGGTATTTTCTGTGTTTTTCAGTTCCAAAATTTTGCTTGCTGATATTTTCTGAGTTTTTCATGTCCAAGTTTATGCCTACTAATATTTTCCCCAACATTTTCCCTAATATTTCCAATATGTGTATATCTGGGCCATCAGTGATATATCCCAAGATGAAAATTGCAACATTGATCTGGAAAAATATTTGTATCTAGGGATGCAATTTGGTAAGGGTGGTTGAAAATTGAAAAATGTGTTTGAAGCCATTTTGGAAAGCATTTATCTTTCAAGAGAAACTAGAGAAAAAAATCCAAATATGTGGAGAGGTGCACAATGTGAAATACT
The DNA here is from genome assembly GCA_001517045.1 of Pseudotsuga menziesii. NCBI lineage: Eukaryota > Viridiplantae > Streptophyta > Pinopsida > Pinales > Pinaceae > Pseudotsuga > Pseudotsuga menziesii. The sequence goes on along the minus strand of LPNX010802770.1, from coordinate 29,801 downwards.
AAAACCCTATGACCTTCTTTCTCACCGGGAATGTGTTTTGAGTGCCTCTGTGCACTTCATAAACTCTTGTTAGGTTGTTTCAACAGATAGATTTTTCAAAGCAGAATTTTCTTGTTTTGGAACAACTCCAAATTTTTTGGTTTAATGATGAACCTAACAATGTAGAAATGTCAAGGATGTCAAAGGACCCCTGCCTAACTTGTAGAACGTTTACATAGTCTATATTATTTCCTCTAGTGATTTTTTTTTGCCTCTATGTATGGTAATCATCATCATCAACTAAATGTATGTGTGTGCACATGCATAAATACCCAATACATAGCTCAATCAAACAAAAGAAAACATATTTATACCTTGATTTATGGATCTTCACACTGTCTTCTTATGCTTTACCTTTCAAAACATCATTCAACATCGTTTTTTGTCCCGTTTCAATAGTTTTATGTTAGGACCCATCAAATATATTTATGTTTGTTTATGAAAATAACGAAAATAATCTAAACAAATAAAATTTTATTACAATGCAAATTACAATACTATTCAACTATTTAACTAAATTAATTATTAAGAATATATCACCTGATAAAACATGGATAACCAAAAATACTATGTATATAAGTCCATCTATCTAATCAAAACTCCATTTCTTTCCTCTTAACTATGGAAATGTTTCTCAATGCTATTTGTAACAAGTTCCAATGGAGGAGTCAAATAGCAATAGTGAAAATTACACAGTTAAAATATAGAACTAGATGTTTTTAAATGTATTCTTCCTTACCATTCATTGAGCTCCTCTCTGTTTCGAGAATAATTTAATATTCTCTACTAAACAGGACCAACCACGTGAAGGTGGAAGCTCTTATGGCCCCTCCCCCCCCCCTCACATCACTCTCAACTACCCAAACCCAATGCCTATACTTGCAAATAACAATTTATTTCACTATTTCACAAAGCAAATAACAATTCATCTACAATGCAAATTATTTCACTCGATAGTTGAAAAATGATTTAATTAAATCATTCTTTAAAACATTCATTAAACCATTCAATCATTCAATAGATGAAAAAACCATTCATTAACTCATTCATTAAAACATTAATTTAGTCAATGGAAGAAAAAAAAATCAGTAAATAATTCAGTAAAGCATCCATTCATAAAAGACTGATTTTGTGCTATGCTTTCAAAAATATATTTCAAATTTACAAAAAGTTTTAGAGTGATGGATTAATAAAGGCCTGTGCAGATATTCTGTGGCCTTGGAGTCCTGTGTTTCCAAAATTTCCCATTCACCCCATTGCAATGTCAGACCCTTCTTTAAGAGCCTGTCTGCCTCCTTATTTCGCTCCCTGTAAACATGAGTGAAAGAGATTGATTCAAATAATGAGAGAGAATGGGTTGTCTCTTCAAATAATGCATTTGGAGAATCAGTTCTACATTTATTTATCTTATTCATCCAGTTTATAACCACCATTGAGTCACCATATACTTGTAACTGTCTGCAATTTCTTTCATTGGAAAAATAGAGAAGTAATTTCAATGTCATGAGTTCTACATAGATGTTGGTTTCAGTTCCCAGGACCAAAGAAATTTGAAAAAAATGACTTTGATTTATATATAAGCATGCACCTCTTGAGTTTGTGCATCGAATGATTTTTTTCTTCGATCCAATTGCTAGACCTCCAGAGTGGTCGATGGCACTTTGCGTTGTGAAAGAGTATTGTGGAAGAAGTGATGTTAAACTAGTTTCAACTTCCAGTTCTGGACCCATTCTTTCTTGTGGAAGAATGACTTCTGGCGATAGAACCTCCATCATCCTTTTTAGGGAAATATTTTTCCAGGTGCTTGCCAAACCCTTGCAGTTTAGGGAGACAAATTTCATTTGGGCACCTCATCTGGGGTTTTCACTGCTCTAAGCACCCTGAAAATGGTTGTTTGTCTACCACTTGCTTGATCCCTAAGCGCCATGCTCTGGGTTGTAGAGAGGTGAGATGGTTTTCCTCTTCCTTTCCCTTTGGATGTGATCCTGGCATTTACCCCTAGTCCTTTTGTAGGGATTTTTGGTTTTTGAGGTATTGGAACATCCCTTGAACGAAGGTGGAAACAGATAGAGGAGGACTGAGTGGGAGAGTCATTTTTTATGGTGGAAGGGGAGGCTGCCTGATTTGAATTGGAGGTACTTTTGAATGCGGGGGAGGATGTGTCTTTTTTGGGGGGAGGGGGACTGTTTGTGATAGGGTACCTAGGAAAATATTTTTCCTCATTCAAAGATACTAATCATTCAGATGATTGCTAAGGGAAGAAGTGTTCACACACGGTGGGGGAGACACGATCAGATTTTGTTCCATCTATTGAGGAGGCCCTTCTACTGCTACTGCTCCCTCTCTTTCTGGTTGATCCAATGGTTGTTCTGTGCCCTCCGACCTGAGAGGATTTTCATCTGCAGCTATGTTCGGATCAGTTTCTTTGGAGCTCGGGGCCTTTGTTTGCCTAACCCACTTCCTTCTTCCAATTGTTGAGGGAACAAAGTTTGGGTAGTTTCTTACCAAATGTCTTGTTTCATGACATTTGTGGTAACGAAACGTGAGCCCTTCATAGTCCAATAGTTGTCTTTTTTGCTTGTTTTTCCATACAAAATTAAAGGCTTCCAGAAGACTAGTTTTGATGTTCAAAGATACTAGAATCCTGGCTACATTTTTTATTTCCGTCTACTGAAACAAGAGATCCGCTTCAATGAATGTCCCCAGTGCATTCCCGATTTCACTAAGCCAGGCCGAGTTCCATAATTCCAATGGTAGTCATGGCAGGCAAACCCAGACTGGTATTGTATCCAGTTGCTCTATTTTCGCATCGAACAAGGGGGTCCACTACTTTAGCTAAAATGAGGTTTTCCCATATGTCCAGACTCTGTTGTTTATGAGGTCTGCATCCTCTCTGCATTTGAATTGGAAGCCAAACCATCCCTTTGCAAGCAAATTAATAACCAGGCCTTCACCTTGAAGCCCTGTCCAATTTTTCCTAGCCCATTCCTTCAGTTTTCCCAGGGTGGGGTTTGTTCCTCTAATTTTTCTGAGTAGGGTTAATCCATCCATCTCTAGTGCTTCTTCCATGGTGCACCCAAATCCACAAATTAGGTTAAAATATCTTCTAGAGGGATTTAAACACTGATTCTTTTGTTTCCTGGAGGTGATTTGGGTGCCTTCATCTTCTCGGGTGGAGTTCCCATTCAAGATTCCGTCCAATTGTTCGGTAGCTTCTCCTGTGTGTGCTCCCTGTGACACTAAAGGATCAATTTCCCTATTTTTGGTTCCTTGTGGTTCCTCTTGGGGAAGTTCGATGAAAACGGTTGCTGCAGCTGTGCTCGGAGGTTGGAATAATAAGTATGGGCCTCCTCAAAAGGCCGGGTTCAATGGTCGTGCTACAAACACACCTAACATCTCTTCAGCTGGCAGAGAAACCGAAACTGTGCTATATTCATCTAGAAGAGAAACCGAAACCCTTCTCTTGCTTCCAGCTATCAAATTTTCCAGTGTGTTCTGCACTGTGTCCGGGGATGGTATACTGGTAATTTCCAGTGAGGAGAAGATGTTGAGATCTTGCTGCCATGGGTCAATAGAGTTGTCTTCCATGTCTACCAAACCTACTCCCAAATTCACAAAAAGCTCCAAATTGAATTGACTGTCCAAAATGAAAATGAATCATTTCTTATTATATAGTATTATGTATTATATTTTTTTATTTTATAAACCGCTCGTCGGATATCCAATGCGGCAGTGTCGGATAACTACCAGTTTTGATTTTGTAGACGTCGACAAACCGCCCTGGTAGTGTCAGTTCCCCATTAGATATCTGACGCGTCAGTGTCAGATAACCACCAGTGTTGCTTTCACAGACGTTGAATATCCGACCCTGCTATTGTCGGTTCCCCAAAACTACTAGGGTCGAAAATCCGACTCACTCGTGTCGGATATTCGACGGCTCTATAAATGTTCTGCTATCAGCATTCTAATGATTGATTGCTGTCTGACACATCCGAGCAAAATGTTGGACGACGTCATATTCTGTCGTCGGATTTCAAGTTCAAATAATGTAGTGTTCTGATGAAGAACATGCAACTTGAGGTCACCTTGGTGGAAACACAAAATGTGAACAACTTGAGTTGTTTGATTTTGCAGTTATTGCAGATTTAACTGTTCCAGGTGGATCTGTATCTTCTTGTATGGGTAATATGGAATATCAATATTACACACAACAGTGTTACCTTAAGGCAAGGTGTTGCTCAAAATATCCTTGACGAAAACTCCTCTGAGCCAAAGATCAAGGCAGTGATCACAAACTGTTTTGAAGAAGCTACTAGTCAACCACTCAAGGGTGATTTTTGGAACTCCTCATCAGAACTAAAGGTTGTATCCCACTATCAAAAGGATGTTCTCTCAACTACACATGGTATGTTAGCAAATGATTCTGGGAAAAAGGCACAACCCATTTTTCAGATTTCACCAGAACATGTCACAAATTCTATCCTTTATGAGAGTCCTTTAGATATGTTTAAGTCACACAGGATTTACTCTGATCTCATTACTACAAATGGAGTGCCTCACAAATTAATTACGTGCAGTCATGTTTATTAATCCATTCTAGCCACTTTGTAATTTTGAGCATCGTGGGAAATGTAATAATGAGGATTGTCCATGGTAGCATGTTAAAGACTACAACCTAACTCGTTCTCAAGTTTCTGAACAACTAAATAAGTACACTAACGTTGATATTGATGGTTCTTTTGGACACCACGAGTTAAAAATTCATGGAAATAAAGAAATGCAAGAGTGTAGTGGGGAAATTGGGTCTTCAAATTTTCCTTGTAGAACTATTGTAGAGAAATATACAGTGTCACGAAGCTTGTTGCATCATAGCACTAGCATCTATGGACTGAAAGTGCCAGTGTATCGAATTGGGCCACATCTTTTAAAAGCAGATAGTCCTATGGTGGGTAACCTGATATCTTGCGGCACTTGACATTTCTAGAAATTGGGTTTATGCCAGTCCTTCTCTATTCCATTTTCGATTCAGAGACTTCTACCTTCAGACATGTCGTGTTTACACAGTGTATCTATTACGAAGTGCATGATTGGCAATAATAGTCAACTTCCTAATTGTTTATATACTTATAGTCAAATTGGAAAACTAGATGATACACATAAACACATTTTTTGAGGACTTGGTGACATAGAATGCTGGCTAGAGTTAGTGATCGATTCAATGAACATTGACGGAAATATTGATAAATCAGATGGCAGGAAAAAAAATTTGTATGTTTTATCATGAGCAATTGAGACTAATCTGAACTCTGTAGTTGTGTGGGTGGCGTACCTTCATATCTTTTACAAAAAGGAGAAGCTGATAGGAACAAATGATATGTTTCATCATGTGGTGCAGCACACTAAATGTTCATATGAACTATGGCAGGCTTCAAATGGATCAGAGATTGGAAGCTTACAAGTTTGCAATCACAACATTATGCCAGAATGCATGTGCTGATAAAATTGTTCCATTTGTCATGGACATTGGTTTGCAGATGCTTAATTTTATATCTATGTCAGAATGCAAGAATAAAGCCATGACATGGATTGATGAAATCCTTTATTGTTCATCTGAAAATTATGGCAAAGGGTAGTCAGAGTTTATCAATATCTTCACTGTATTGCTGTATTTGAGAAATACGGATGCTTGTGTACTTAAGGTCTATTGTACATATTTCAGAGTATATGGAAAGCTTCCTAAAGCTATTGTGGGGCAGCTTGAATTAGCAGGAATTACCTTTTTTAGAGAGAACAAATATATTATTACAATTGAACCACAAAAGCGAAGACTTGGCATTATCCAGGAGAAACAAGTCCAGTTTCTTGCTATGCAGTTGGACCTCCAAATGAATCTTCTAGAAAACAGTCAAATATGAAAGAAACAATAGAAGGAAGAACTAGTAGCTAAAAGGAAGACATTGTTTGATATATTTGATGAAAATAGAGGAGAAATGATTGCAGTGGCTTTTTCACATCGTCACATTGTCTAGCTCCTAAATGAGTTGTTCACGCATGATGATAAAACATGTTCAAAGAAACAGGAACCACCAAAATACCCAGAATCAGAACTCCTAGCATGAGCAAACAAACAAACACAACCCTTGGGATTATCGGATCACATTGTGTCAAATCAAGGTCAATCAACTGAAGGAAATGGAATTGGGGACCAATGGTTTTAACCATACAAAGTGGTCTATGTGTTTCAATCCTAGGTTGGAAGAATTTACAACACAATTGATCTGGGTTAAGCTACCATGATTTCCCATTGATATTTTTGAGGGGAATAAATATCCTTTTAGGACCTTGCATGTGGGGTCTCTATAGTAGCTGACACGTATTTTGTAGCGCCTTCAGCTGGGTCATTGACAAGTAAGTCCCGGGTTAGATTTGGTCATTTCCTTTGTAGAGCATCTTCAATTAGCAGCCTACAAAGTATATCCAATAGCACTGCAACTTGACCATCCCAAAAGTATAAAAAAAATGCACAAACTATCATGGTTAAATAGATTCTAATAACACCCTCTACCATGTAATCTTGTGCACAAATTCCTAGAATCAAAACACTGAAAAATTTAATTCAGTCCAGAATTCACAGAGGTGCAAAATGAAAAGCATTCCCAAAAAATACAATACAAAGGAAACAACTGATCAAACGAAATCTTCAATAAACTTAAAACTAAATAACATGGATTGAAATGTAAAGCAAGGTCTTGGTCTTGTTGCAATCGCTGCAGTGTGTTTTCTGGGGGTTTGACGAACATATAGGGTCTAGATGATGTGTTGTTGTTTACAGAGGTGTTCGTGACGTAGTAAAGGCCACCACAGAAGACATTCTGTGAGGGATTTGGATGTTCAGGTGCAAATATTTCATATGATCTTGAACACTCAAGGGATTAGAACTCTAGAACACTCTATGTTTCAGAAAACAAAGATGCATGCACTAGAAAATCATTTCTGTACCTGTAAAGAATCCCTTGGCCCCTTCTTCTTATTTGTTTCGCTTCAGTTGGGAAGATATAAAAATCGACATGTACAATCCAAAGCTGAGGGAGTTCATGGGTGCTAGTGTTGGTCTGCCCCCCACAACTGAGGTCGGGTACATTCTGGTTCTACTCGTGGTGTTGAAGGGTTGTATCTCTCTCGTTGGCTAGTTGGGAAGTTGGTAAATGAGGTGTGAGCTGAGGCACGCACACAAAGAAATGTTAGATATCATCCTGCTCTATGGAAAATGGATCACTCCACATACATACCACTCGATGATCAAATTTGAATAAGGGCAGGTCAGTGATCAAATTTTAAATTTGAAGGGCGGGTCAATGAATTTTAGATATGCAGGGCAATATAAATAATTTTCACAGTTATAAATTAACTAAACTCTTTCACCAAAAAAACATAAATACTCTTTTATTAAATTTTTACAATTTCAAATAATCAAGCACTTCTCTTATTGAACACATTAAGTTGTCATATGTTTATCATTAACAGTAACGTAACAACTATTCTATTGTATTTTTTCCAGTTTGAGCACACTTCATTATACAAAAAAACTAAGACTATGCCATAACCATATTGGGGAATCCACATGCAATCCAAGCTTGAGAGATGTAAGAATTATAAGGATTGATCACTTAAGGAAAAATAATACACAACTCAGAAAACATTAAAAAAAATTCCTACATACCAAGCAAGTTCGCAAAGCTAGCATAACCGGGGTCGGGGCATCAACCTTTTTTGTTCAACAATTGTCATGAAAACATACATATATGGGATGGAGGGGCAATGGAATCAAGCCTAAGTCAATTGAATCCAATCCTCCTTTTAAATTGAACCAAAATACCAAAGTAAGTTTATTAATGGCTAGATTTGAGAAAGTTCTAGGTGTGAGTAATTAAGGGATCAGGGCTAAAATTTGTTGTGATTTGTACTGGTCCACAATTCAGTGAATTGATAGTCTTGAGTAGGAATTTAAGTTATTTAATGAAAACAAGTAATGTGTAAAACCTCTATGTCGAATTTTTTTTCCATGTTGATGCATACCACTACCATCTTTATTATCTTACCAAAAGGCATGATAATGAGGAAGGAGACCTAAAATTATCGACTTCACCTTCAAAGAATGCATTGCAATCACATTGGTAAGGATTGATAAGAAGATCACAACAATCCAACGTGTCAAATCTTATTTGATAGTGTTAATTAAAGACTTATATTGTAAATTTAGTATAAGACTTACTTATAGTTGTCTCTTAATCGTTGTGTCTTGACACATTTAATATTTTATGGTCCTCTTTGTGCCTTGACCCAATTTGTATTATAAGGTGAGGATGTGCATGCATAATAATTCTTATTTATGACTATGAGATGAGGATTTAAAGAGAAGAGGATGTAAAGACAAGCAATTTTTATATCTATTTTGGTGGCATTGATGGAATTTTGGGGTCTAAAATGGGCCTCCTAAGGAAAATAATAAAATAATATTGATTAATTTTGGAGGAAGAAAGAAAAAAACTACTTTTTGTGTTCGTATTTTCGACATATCTCCCTGTTTTTTTACTCAAATTTCGATCAGGAGAGCTCGTTGGATGCGGAATTTGATTCCGCATCCAACGAGTACCCACACTGCATACTTTTGACGGACCCCACTACTCCAAAAACAAGAAATACCTGAAAAAAAGTGATGATGACATCAAAAGTATGCAGTGTGGATGACATCATCACGTTTTTTCAGGTATTTCTTGATTTTGGGGTAGCGGGTTCCGTCAAAAGTATGTAGTGTGGGTACTCGTTGGATGCGGAATCAAATTCCGCATCCAACTAGCTCTCTCGATCGAAATTTGAGTAAAAACACAGGGAGATATGTTGAAAATACAAACAAAAAAAGTAGTTTTTTTTAATGATAAATATGTCAATTCAACCATTATGGTTGACTTATTTTATTGAAATTCTATTGGTTCTTGAATTCCAACTCACAAAAACTTATTTTGGCACGTTTTCTTATAAGGCCCATTTTAGACCCCAAATTTCCTCTAATGACAAATGTTGTAAGAAACCACAAATGTTTGGATGGACAAAGGGATATTACATCATGATCATGCCACCCATCAAATTGAAGACTATTCTTGATCCAACAATTGTTTTTTTAATTCTATTAATAACTATTGTTTCTCCATATCGTGTGCCCAATTACACCTCTCTATAGCAATGCATAAATCAACCTTTGCATAGTTTGTGATCCTAGCTACATGCATTTTTTTGTATTTGCATGGCATCACGTGTTGTTTATAGTTGTCATGAGTCCATGATATCCATGCAAGAAATGGAGTCTTGTAGAGGAGAAATTATCAAACCATCCTTTTGAATTTAATTTTGACAAGAAAAGTGTGTACATTGGTAGCGAGGTTCACATAGGTAGTAGGCACAAAGTTTTGAGCTCATTACGGGCCTAGTAGTAGACTAGTAGATGTTGTTTTTTGCTAGTCATAGTTGTTGAAAAATTGTCACAATTTAGATTGCAGCTCCAAGTGACTCAAGAGTGACAGTCACATCTTGATGGCTAGTTCCTCGTAGTCATCAATGGTTACTATCTATCTTGCACAACTAAGCAGTGAGTGCATGACATGAGTGAGTGAGTGATCACTATCTATCTTGCACAACTAAGCAGTGAGTGCATGACATGAGTAAGTGAGTGATTATAATTTATCATATTTCCAATATTTTGAATGATGACTTGAACTTTATAGTATAGGAATTTCAACATCTTGACAAATTTATATGGATGGGCAGTTTCAAATGTCGCCCTTCTTTTGAAATGTTGATATAAATTACGCCCTTCTTAATTCGAAGGTAAAATTCAGTTTTTAATTTTTTTTTTGGAGGGCAATTTTAACTTTACACTTATGGGAAGGGATAGAACCCTTTGGAAGGGCTAGGAAGGGTTCAATTTTGAACGTTGCATGTACTTTTTACTTACGAAATATCCATGTTCTTGGAGAAATGCTCGGGAATCAAGCCTTTGAGTTGTGGGGTTTGATGACCCTATCTCGATTCTCGGGTCTACCCTCCATTCTATTATATTTTGGTGCTGGTGTCATTATGATGTACACTTTGACATTGGTATATTATTTAATTACATCATTAGTTAATTGACAACTTGGTTTTCTAAATTTATTTGGATGTGTGGCTTTGAGGATTTTTAAGGCTCTCTTATATAGGAATGGTCGAGGTTCACTAAAAATGTAAGTGAAACTAATTATTATTGATTTTTCAAGTTAATTATTATCAATTTCTTTAGTATACCTCTTTGTTAATATTGTTTATGATATTTTTTAGTATAGCCTTCTCCTAAAACTTCTAGACTTCTTGCAGATCCTTAACTAAAGTTAATGTAGCATCTACCCTAATCTTGGCATCTGCAAAGGAGAGGTTTATAAACACATCCATGTGTAACTTCGGTTGAACAGGGCCAATGTCTTTCCCATTTGGAGGGTTACTATGATCAAACCCTGGTTCATTGGGGCTTGTGAAATAAATAACTGATTCATTAGAGTTTCTAATGCAAAGCTATGATCCTTCAGGGTTTTTGTAGCACGCCTTTGATTCATTAGGGTTTCTATAATGAAATTCTCCTCCAGGAGAGTCTGCATAGCCATTTTACTCGAATCTTTGATCATTTTGAACAACGTTCAATGGATTTTCATCCAACTAAAGGATTTTCTTTTCACTTTTCTCCTTCTTCTTCTTACTCACAAACACTTCAACTTCCATTGGCATCTTCTAACAGAAATGAATAAGCCCCACGAATCATAGATAATGTTAGCAATTGGGGCTACATAGTTTAGGTAGAGATGGGACTTGGATCATCCTCCATGATGGTGTCATTTTCAAATTTCCATTTTTTCCATTCACCATCACCCAATAAGATACCATCTTTCGATAAATGATCTACAATTTGATTCATCTGTCTGAAAACATGTTGGAAGGAGATTTCCCACAATTTAAAGACAATTATGATCAACTCTTCAGAATAGGACTAAGATATATATTCCTCGGTGGTATGTGATATTTCATCCATTTATGATCAATAAAGAGTCACCAAAAACTTGAAGTCTCATGATGAACTTAGGCCCTAGACGTTAATCCCGAACCATGGCCTAGTAGTAAAAAATTATTCATGGTGTTATACATCCCAAAATGGCCACCATATCCCACTCAAAATCCAAAAGATTCCCTCTGTAAGGCCTATGTGATGGACTTTAGCCCTGTGCAGAGTTAAGAGTCATTTATGGGTGATTATGGGTAAATTAAGGGTAATTAGTGGTTGATTAGTGATCATTGAAGGGTAATTTGTGGTCAATTAGGGTAATTAAGAGTAATTTAGGGGTGATTATTAGGTAATGAGATGTGGTAATTAGGGGTTCATATGGGGTCAATTATGGGGTAGTCAGGGGATAATTAGTGGTAATTAGGGGTTAATACGAGGTCAATTAGGGGGTAGTTAGTGGATAATTAGGGGCAATTAGGGGTCAATTGTGAGTTAACTAGGGGTAATTATTGGTCAATTATGGGTAAATAGGGTCCATTTATCCCAAGGGATTAACTAAACCAAAGTTTCCCATGATGTTGGGAATTTAGTTAGGTTCATGGCGTCATGTTCCCATTTCAAATCCTTGTGTGTGAGGCACACTAGTCTACATCGATGGGTTTAGTAGGGAATATGCCTTATATGAATGTTTAGAAGCATCCCTTGGGTTTTTACATGAGGTTTTCCTTCTAAAAAAGTAGGGACCATTTAGAGGGTATCAAGGGTTAATTAGTGGTAAGCATGGATTATTTAGTGGTAATTAGTGATAAAGTAGGGGTCATTTAGGTGCAATTAGTGGTTAACTATGGGTAATAATTAGGGGTCAATTATAGGGTAATTAGTGGTAAATTGCAGTAATCTTCAAGAGGATGGATATTGAGAACATACTTGAAAAATATATTTGGGGGCAGTGCTTCTAATCCCACCCCACCAAGACTCATGAGAATTGAACTTTTTACAATGGTATTTAAAACACCTCCTCCAAAAGTAAAATTTCCTCAACTTTTTCTTTTTTTTGGGGGGGGGGGTTCTAAAACCGTCTTGAAACATATATTGTGGGGGGTTTATAAAACCTCCACAAATCCTCAATTAGTATATACCTATTAATTATGACTCATGGATAGAGCATTTGACTGCCACATGGGCCCTGAATTTTTACCTAAGAAAGAGATATGTGCATAATAGGATATGGAGGTGACCCTAGGTTTGTAATATAGTTATACAAGTCATTGTGTCTTAGTGTTATAAGTTCAACTAATATCTCTAAATACCTTTTTGATTAACTTAAAGTGCCAAGTAAAAGTCACTCTTGAAGAGTACATAGAGACAAGCTTATATATGCAATGTGTGTGTGTGTCCATGTGAATTCCCATCTTCTATTATCCTAAGTTGGGCATTTACCTCTATGTTTTCAATCACTCTTTTATTATTTAAAATGAATCCCATGGGAATCAAACATTGGTCAATAGTGTAGCGTAATGCTAAAATATTTGATAGGGGCCATAAAACTTGAGAAACTAATTACTTTTTTCCTCGAGATATGTCTGATTTTAAGGCCAAAGATGTAAAACAATTTGATCCACTTCTTCAAAGTAAACAACCTTGTAGGGTCACATTTTGGTAGCACCATGATACGTGGTATTGTACTACCTTTCTGCAAGGGGGGTGTAGGGGGGGGTGGGAGGACTACTAAACCCAATGGCCATATCAATAAATGTAAAACCCAATGGCTAACAATATTTTTATGGTCAAAACCTCACAACCTCTATTACTTGTTATTAACTCCAATATCTCAAGTTTTGTAGTATCCAGAAGTATTATGACATGTATCATCATCGTGGACATTGATGTTGTCATCATCATCATGGACATTGATGTTGTCATCTTCATCATCATCAATGCCATATGGTACATCAACATCATCTTGATCATTGTCCTCATTATCATCATCATCATCAACATTAAGTACATCATCAACAAAATCATCGTCATCATTTATCATTATGGTCACGCATATGCCATTAGTGTTCTTAATCACTCATTGACATTAGGATTCATGTCATGTAATTGTTAAGGTCATTTATATGTCGTTACAGTTATTTCGATGATAGTAGGGTTGTTTAGATGCCATTAAAGACATTTAGGTTCCTTTAGAATGAATTAGGATCCAAAAGTGATACCACATGCATAATCATTGTTCACATCCACATCCACGTCGTCGTCATCATCATACAATAAATCAACATCATTGTCATTGTCGTAGTCATCATCAATGCCATCATAAATATAATTGTGATAATAATGAGCAAGGAGCCATACTACCTCACAACAATGAATGATATAGTCTAATACTTATCAAATCATATCCATACAGTCCATCATAATTATCGTAATGCATCATCATCATGTTTTTAGGGCCAATCATATGCCATTAGGTTCTATCAAATGTTGTTGGGGACACTCAAATGCCATTAGAGAAATTTAGGTGACATTAAGGTAGTTTACCCCTCATTAGGATTAATCAAGATCCAAAAGTTCCATGATTATGATCATTTAGGTGCCACCAATTTTAAATCAAGATCCAAAAGTACTATCACATGAATCATGATCATCGACATAGACATTGATATATATGGCATTATGTTGGATGTTTTTTGAACACAATTCCTAGCTCTAAACGTAGTGCAATTCCTAGTGCGATTCATTTTGAAATTTATGGCATTATTCCAGGCACTATACCTCGATCTATACCTGGCGCTATGTTGGATGTTTTATAGGCACGATTCTTGTATCTATACTTGGCATTATGTTAAATGTTTTTCCTGCTGAAATTCATGGCACAATTCATGTCGCTAACCCTGGATTAATATATGGTGCTATTCTCTTTAGGATGCTTTTTTGGAGGCTATTCTTGGCATTATATGGGATGCTTTTTGCGGACGCTAATTATGATGTTAATTGGGATGATAATCATTAGAGGAATTTTGAGGTATAAAATGGGCCTCCCAAGGAAAATAATAAAATAATAGTTAAAATAATAAAATAATATTTATTAATTTTGGAGGAAAAAAGAAAAAAACTACTTTTTGTGTTCATATTTTGGACATATCTCCCTGTGCTTTTACTCAACTTTCGATCGGGAGAGCTTGTTGGATGTGTAATTTGATTCCACATCCAAGGAGTACCCACACTGCATACTTTTGATGGACTTCGCTACCCCAAAAATAAGAAATACCTGAAAAAACGTGATGATGACATCATCATCACATTTTTTTCAGGTATTTATGGTTTTTGGGGTAGCAGGGTCCATCAAAAGTATGTAGTGTGGGTATTCATTGGATGCAGAATCAAATTCCACCTCCAAGGAACTCTCCCAATCAAAATTTGAGTAAAAACACAAGGAGATATGTCAAAAATATGAACAAAAAAAGTAGTTTTTTTTATGACAAATATGTCAATTCAACCATTATGGTTGACTTAGGTTATTGGAATTCTATTGGTTCTTGAATTCCAACTCACAAAAATTTATTGTTGGCACGTTTTCTTATAAGGCCCATTTTAGACCCCAAATTTCCTCTAATGTGGGATGCTAATTGGGACGTTAATTGGGATGCTAATTATCGTTCAAAATAGAGCCAACTTTTAAAAAGGGATGATAATTAGGATGCTAATTGGGATGCTACTTGGGATGCTAATTGGAATGTTAATTGGGACGCTAATTAGCATCCAAAATAGCACCAACTTTTAAAAAGGGACGTTAATTGGGATGCTAATTGGAACGCTAATTGGGATTCTAATGGGGATGCTAATTGGGATGCTAATTAGCGTCCAAAATAGCTCCAAATTTTAAAAAGGGACGCTAATTGGGATGCTAATTAGGATGCTGATTGGGACACTAATTGGGGCGCTAATTGGGATGCTAATAAGGATGCTAATTGGGACGCTAATTGGGATGCTAATTAGCATCCAAAATAGTGCCAAATTTTAAAAAGGGACGCAATTAACGCCATTAAAAGTGCCATCCCATGGAAAAGCATCCACTTTGTCCAAAAAATGATGAAAAATACACTAAATGTGATAGTGGACGCTAAAAAGGAAGCTAAAAGAGACGCTAACCACATGATTTTTTTGCAGTGTACCATTGCCTGGGAGACTGCCTCATGCCATACAATGATTTTCTGAGCTTCCAAACAAACCTCTTGTTGTGATTTTGAACGAACCCTTCTAGTTGTTCCATGAAAATTTCCTCATCTAAATCCCCATGTAAGAAAGTTGTTTTGACATCTAGTTGCTCTAACTCCAAATCATACGAGGCAATTAGTGCTAACAAAATTCTGATAGAAACAAGTTTTACAAATGGTGAAAAATTCTCATGAAAGTCAATACCTGCTTTTTGAGAAAACTCTTTTGCAACCAGTCTCACTTTGTACTTTGGTTCAGTGTCATCAGCTCCTTTCTTCAGTTTGTATACCCATTTGCAACCAACCACTTTCCCACTCTCTCGAATTTCCACAAGATCCCGTGTCTTGTTCTTTGCCAAAGAATCCATTTCTTCTTTCATTGCAAGTTTCCGTTTGTCACTGTCAGACACTTTCAATTCTTTTTGATAACTGTCAGGTTCTCCTTCATTTGAAATTAAAGCAACAGATGTGACAAAATCATCATACCTCTTTGGAAAAGTTCCGTCCCATGTAGATCTTCGTAAATATTGTTGTGGTATCTCCTCCATTTATTTGTACTCATCATCCTCTTCCTAAGGAGTGTCCACATGAATATCCTCTTCCTGGACATCCTCATGATTCCCCTTTGTAAATGACTGAGTATCAAACTGAACTTGCTGAAACTGTGGTACATTAGCCTATTTCAAATCATAACTCACATCTAAATTTGATAGAGAATGTTCATTAAATGTTACATCTCTGTTTATGATGATTTTGTGAACAGTAGGATTCCACAATCTATATCCCTTAACACCATCACCATAGCCAACAAAGATTAATTTTCTTGATTTAGGATCTAATTTGGACCGCTGATTTTTGGGAATAAGAGCATATGCTTCACAACCAAATACTCTAAGATTAGAATAATCACATTTTTGACCCTTCCATACCTCTTCCGGAATTTTGCAGTCAATGGTCGTTGATGGTGATCGATTGACTAGGTAACAAGCTGTAAGCAATGCCTCTCCCAACAATTCCTGCTGCAAGTTTGCATTACTGAGCATACTCCTTGCTCTTTCAAGAAGATTCTTGTTCATGTGTTCAGCAACGCCATTCTGCTACAGAGTGTAAACAATGGTCTTATGCCTCTTGATCCCATCCTTCTTGCAATAATTATCAAATTCATTAGAAGTAAAATTGTTTCCATTATCTGTTCTAAGACATTTAATGAACTTGCTAGTGCTCTTTTCAACCAAATCTCTAAACTGCTTAAATATATCAAAAACATCAGCTTTACTCTTTAACAAATAGATCTTTACTTTCCTCAATTAATCATCTATAAAACTGACGAAATATGATGACCCCCATAAGAAATTTTTGGAGATGGTCCCCATAGATCAGAATGAATATAGTCTAGGATACCTTTACTAGTGTGTTTTCTAGATTTAAATTTTTGTCTAGCTTGTTTACCATAAACACAATGCTTACAAAAATTCAAATATACACATTTTAAACTAGGAAGCAACTTCCTATTAGCAAGTACCTTCATTCCTCTTTTGCTGATATGACCTAATTGCCGATGCCATAGACGAGTGAAGTCTTCTACACCAATTTATGCTACTGTTGCTTGATCGATTTTCATTCTCCCTTAAAGTTTATATAGTTTACCGACTTTGTTTTCCTTCATAACAACCAAGATACCTTTCAATATATTCATAACTCCACCTTGAACCACAAATTTGTAAACAACATTATCAAGAACTCCTATTGATATCAAGATCTTCCTTAGTTCAGGTACATATATCACATTTCTTAGAGTCCTAACAATCCCATCATACATTTTAATTCGGATACTCCCTATCCCAACAGTTTTACATGTAACATTATTTCCCACATAAACTATACCGTCATCTACAGATTGGTATGTGTGAAACCAAATTCTATGAAGACACATGTGATGAGATGCTCTAGAATCAACTAACCAACCATAATGATATTCTAAGACATTAGAAGTAGTTAATACCTCATCAATCATACCTGAATCATTTTCTGCTATGTTTGCCTCATTTGTAGAGCTCTCCCCCTAGAAGCTTGCTTGCATTTCCAACAGTATTTCTTAAGATGTCCTGCTTTATTGAAAAACCAACACTTCAATTTACTATTTTTTCCCTTTGACTTTGATCTTGATGTACCCCTTGAATGTTGTCTTCTTTCACTAGTTCTTCCCATGGCCATCATTACTTTTGATGTCAAGTTTTCAAGACTAGATTTCTTTCGAGTTTCCTCAGAAATTAAGGCTCCCACAACATCATCAAAGGTAATAGACTCAACATAACTAAAACTGATAGAGGTTACAAAATGTGCCCATGACTCAGACGAAAATCTCTGTTCCTTTTAATGATTTATTAAAGAATAATGAGTATAGGGATACAATAACAAGGATGGTTAAAGGTCAAGGAGAATTTCAATCAGACATTTTAGAGTTAACATATGATAATCCTACTATTTCATTTGGGCCAAAGGTTGAAAGTATATATGATGAAGAAGTTCCTCATTTTTATTTGAGTTTGAATGTGCATGATATGGTTGTACATAATGCCTTGTTAGATTCAGGAGCATCACATAATTTAATGCCTAAAGGAGTAGTTGAAAGTTTGGGACTGGAAGTGACGATACCATATAAAGATTTGTATTCCTTTGATTCTAAGAGGGTGAAGTGTCTTGGTCTAATTAAAGATATGGTAGTGACTTTAAATAAGCTTCCAACTAAGACAATAGTAATGCATGTTGTAGTGGCAGACATTCCACCAAAATTTGGAATATTGTTATCAAGGTCTTGGACTTGAAAGTTAAAAGGTAATTTACAAATGGGCATGTCATATGCTACTATTCTTGTCCAAGATGGAAATAGGAGGTTGTATAGTGAGAAAAGAACTCCTTATGTAGTAAGAAGTCAAGATAGACCTGATATTCATCATATATATGCTGTCGGTACTGATTTGGGTTCTTCTATTTTCTTTAGTGATAATATCCCATGTGATTTGGCATCTTCACTGTAAATGAAATCTGAAAAGAATGAAGAGGGAGTAAAGGAACAAAATGCTTTGGAAAAGAAACAGAAAAGAGATTGTTTGTGGACTATGTATTTTGATGGGTCTGTGGCAAAGGTTGGTGTTGGTGTTGGTGTATATATAATTTCTCCTATCAAGGATTTTAAGGATTTATCATATAAGTTAACATTTGAATGCACAAATAATGTGGCTGAATATGAAGCTTTGTTAATTGGGTTGCATGCATTGAAATATCTGGGAGCACAAAGGATAAGAGTTTTGCGAGATTCAAAAATTGTAATAAACAAAGTGAATGACAGTTATCAAACCAGACATCCCCGAATGAGAGATTATAGAAATGAAGTATGGGATATGTTTGGTCACTATTTTATAGAACATACAATTAAGGTGGTTCCTAGATATGAGAATATGGTGGCTGATTCTTTGGTGGTTGCTGCTGGTAAATTTAAAACCCCAAGTGCTGGTCAAAAGGAATATCAAGTGGATATTGTAAATAGACCATCTATACCTAATAATTCTAAATATTGGTAGCTATTTGAGGATGATATCCAGATAAAAATATTTTTGGAGTTGTCTGGAGAGTTTGTGAACACTCATATTGATGGTGAAAATGATAATTGTGAAAATTTCCAAGACGCTGAAGAAAGTGAAGAAGAAAAGATTAGTACTGAAAAATTGAAGGGAACTTTAGGAGGAAAGGATATCATTCAATTAAAAAGTAATTTTATACCAAGAGGTTTGATCCCTTTAGAGAAACGTTTTGATCAGAATGATGTTGCTAAAGATCCAGAAATGAAACCTATTGATAATGCTATTGAAGATAGAAATATTGGTACTAAAGAGAACCCAAAGATTGTAAAGTTGTCTAAAAATTTTCTTGCAAAAAAAAAGAAGAATATGTGTTCTTGATGAAAATGTATACAGATGTATTTTCCAGGAGTTATGAAGACCTTAAGGAATATGATACTTCAATAATACAACATATTATTCCAATCAAACCTGGAGAAAAACCTTTCAGACATAAATTCAGAAGAATAAATCCAAAGCTATTACTAGCTATTGAGAAGGAAATCAAAAAATTGTTTGATGCCAAAATTATTGTGACTTTAAGATTCTCAAGGTGGGCTGCTAATTTGGTTCCTGTTAGAAAGAAAAATGGAGAAATAAGGCTTTCCTTAGATTTTAGGAATTTGAATAAGGTCTCAATGAAAGATAATTATCCTTTGTCGAAGATGGATCATATCTTGCAGAAAGTGGTCGGAGCAGAAAGAATTTCAATGATGGATGGATTTTCAGGGTACAATCAAATTAATGTGTTTCCTGAAGATCAAGAAAAGAGTGCTTTCACCACACCATGGGGCACTTTTATGTATGCAAAGATGCCTTTTGGTTTGATGAATGCAGGGGATACATTTCAACGTCCCATGGATATTGGTTTTGCAGGAGAAATAGGAAAATTTGTGGTAATTTATATGGATGACATCATAGTATATTAAAGGTCTAATAGAGAGCATATTCATCATTTGGAAAAAGTATTTATAGAATGCAGAAAATTTGGTATATCATTGAATCCAAAAAAATCAAATTTCGCATTAGAAGAGGGAAAGTTGTTGGGCCACATAATTTCAAAGGATGGAATAAAGATTGATCATGATAGAGTCAGTGCAACTTTGAAGGTAGGAGAACCAAGAATCAAGAAAGAAATACAATCATTCTTGGGACATGTAAATTTTTTGAGAAGGTTTATTCCAAGTTTTGCTGAAATATTAATGAATATCACAAATATGCTGAAAAGGGGTCATGAAATAAAATGGATCACGGAGGCTAAGAAATATTTTAAAGAAATAAAACAAGATATTTCAGAGGCTCTTGTGTTGGTCAGTCTATACTTCACTAAATATTTTTTAATATTTTGATATGCTTTAGAACATACTATAGCTGCAGTTTTGTTACATAAGAATAATGAGAACATGGAGCAACCTATATCCTTTTTCAGTAAGATGTTGAGAGATGAGGAATTAAAATATGATGTTATCGAGAAGCAAGCATATGATTTGGTTAAAGCATTAAAATATTTCAGGGTGTATATTCTTCATTCACATATAATTGCTCATGTTATAACTAGTGCAGTAGAAGGGATTCTCACACAGCCTGACCCAGAAGGAAGAAGAGCAAATTGGATAGCAACATTATTGGAGTATGACATAGAGATTAGACCTACCAAGGTTATTAAAGGGCAGGGAGTGGCAAAAATGTTGACAGATTCAAACTATGAATCTTTACAACTCAATTTCTTATTTAGTCAATCTCATCAATTGGACACAGGGGTGGAGGTAATGATTGATTTCGCTACATCGCCATGGTATTCTGATATTGTTCATGTTCTTCAAAATTTACAAGCTCCTAGAGGATTAAGTAAAACAAGAGCAAGATCTGTGAAGTTGAAAGCTGCTAACTTTTGTATTTTAAATCAGTACCTTTATTGGAAAGATCTTGGAGGTGTGTGACTTAATTGCCTTTTAGAAAATGAAGCCCAGCACACAGTTAAATAACTTCATAAAGGATATTGTGGAGGACATCATTCTTGGATGGTGACAACAAAAAAAATTTTGAGAGCGGGTTTTTATTGGCCATCATTGTTTTCAGACGTGTACAAAGAAACTAACACATGTCATCAATGCCAAATTTTTTATGGTAAAAGAAAGGTAATTCCCCTCCCTCTTAATACAATAACAGTAGAAGCTCCTTTTCAGCAGTGGGGTTTGGATTTCATTGGAGAAATAAACCCAAATTCTTCAGGACAACATAAATGGATTCTGACAACCACATACTATTTCACAAAGTGGATTGAAGCAATACCTACCAGGAGAGCTACTGAGACAGTAATTAGGGATTTTCTTAAAGAAAATATATTGGCTAGGTTTTGGTGTCCTAGAAGAATAGCGACTGATAATGCAACAGATTTTAAATCCAAAAAGATGATTAATTTTTGTCATAAATACCATATCGGCTTAAATCATTCAGCCTCTTACTACCCACAGGGAAATGGATTGGCCGAGTCTTCTAATAAGATTCAGGTAAGGATTATTAAGAATTTTTTAGAATATAACAAGAGAGCTTGGCACACCAAGCTTAAGTATGCTTTGTGGGTTGACAGAATTAGCACTAAAAGGGTGATTGGAATGTCTCCCTTTCAATTGGTATATGGAACCAAAGTCATTTTTCCAGCATCATTGGGTGTTCCAGTTATGAAATATTTTCAGGAACAACAAGAGGAACCAAATCATATGAAGAGAAGAGTAAACCAAATTATCGAATTAGAGGAGAAAAGGAATAAATCTTATGATAAAGTGCAGGTACACCAAGAAAAAATGAAAAATACTTTTGATAGAAGGGTGAAAGAAGAACAGTTCCAAATTGATGACCTGGTGTTAAAATGGGATGCTCCTAAGGAAGATAAGCATGGAAAATTTGACCACATGTGGGTAGGTCCTTATGTTATTGCAGGTCATATAGGGGAAAATGCATTTATTCTAGAATATCCAAATGGGGTTTCGTTGGAGAGTAACCCTTCCAATGGAATATTTTTGAAGCATTAGTTGTCCTAAGGTGGAAGGTAAAATTTGTACCATAGTTTGTAAAAAATTATTTTCTTGAAAGCAGTGTAGATTGTGAACCAAATATTTTTGAAGCCCGAAGTGAAGGCCATAAGATTTAGGAGGTTAGCCATTTTTATTTATTTAGAAAAGATCTATCAGAGAAAAAGTAAAAAGTTTGGAGGTTTGGATACAAAATTTAGAGACAAGCACCTGGTCTACGAGTTCTTTGATACCTCACAGGGAGGATATCATCCCCAGTTGGAGCCAGTTGTTAACACCTTTGATGTTGAACAATTGAAGAAGAAATGTGGTCAAGAAATGATAAAGGGATACATAAAAATTGGCAAAGCTCGGTATTCTTGATTCCCTTATTAAAATGCACAGTTTGGTTAATTCATAGCAAAATCCAAAGGTGTAGATTTATGGGTGTGAAAATATACGGTTGATAATTGATCCACTAGGAAAGTTGCTCAACGGATAAGTTTTAATGGAGAGGCGGAAGTGGCTAACAAGACGGAAATATCAACAGCTAAGGAATAAAGTGAATAAAATCTATGGTTGTGGGACAATCCACAGAGTAAAGATGCATGCTTGAAAAAATGAGAAAGGATAGCAGATTATGTAGAATTGATTTTTATCCAACGGTTTAGACAAAAAGTGAAATCTTATCAACGGTCATTCTCTATTTCAGAGTGTGAATCTAGGAGATAATTAAAAAGGATGAGTGGTAGTGGAATTTAAACCGCTTTCCACGTGGTAGCTTTTGGTGAGTTCCGCTGAGGAAAGTGGTAAAGGAAAAACCACTTGGTAAGGACCCCATAATAGTCTGTTGTATAAAAAGTGAAGTTGACCTAAGTAAAAGTCATTTCAATTACACGCTGCAAGTGAAACAGAAGTGGACAGTGCGCCATCTTTTCCAAAGTCAACTTCTATGTATCCATAGTTATAGGTAAGCCTTGAAACATTGAAACTTTGTTTGAAGAATTGTCACCATTATTTATTATGGAAAAGGAATAGGGTTCAGAAGTATTGCGCAGAGTCTTGGATGAGAGAGAAGAGGTTATTGTTGATAGGGAGAGGAATGTATGTGACCCTATTCTGTCAGTTGGTAGTGTATCAGTTTCAAAGGAGCATTTGTGGCAGTATAATTCGCAAAGGAATGATATTCTGAATGTCTATAGTTCTTTCTCATATTATTTTGCTATTGAAAAAACCCTACCTTTTCCTGAATTTGTCGAATGGTCCACAAATAGTTATTCCTCTTTCGAAAGAGTTATTATGAGCCATACCATGTCAAAAATAATTTGTAAAGTTGATGCAAAAACTGTTCATGGGATATTGAGTCTGCTTGATAATTTCCCTGACAGCTGTGAGTCTTTGAATGAGCAAGTCTTAATTAAAATGTATAAAAATTGTAGAACTGAAGTTAGATGCGAATTTTTATCCAGTATTCTAAAAGATGGTCAGTCGTTAGAAGGTCTTTTTCTACCATACAATGTTAATATTTTCAAGAAGGAAGTACAGTTGGTCATGTCGCTGGTCAGTCAAATCTTGGGTTTCTTGCTAAGTATAGGTTCAATTGATCCTAAGTCCCATTTAATCCGTTGTTTTAATTTTGATGAATATCTAGCCGAGATTATCCATGCCTAGTTGGTCGAATTCCCTAAAGTCAAGTTCTTTAGATATAAGTCATATTTATTGAACATGATGTTGTGTTCTAATGTGTCAGAGTTGCAGTTCTTGTCCACTATTTTCTCTCCAGATCTCTCGAAACAAATTAACATGTTTGAGTTTGTAAATACAATGATGGCCGAGATTTATAAATTGTTGTTTGATGATGTCTTACCAAGGGTGTTAGAAGAAATGAGACTTATGCTACAGTCTTCCTCAGAAGACAAAACAGGATATTGGCTCATGTATAAAGATTTTACTCTTCTGAGAGTGTATGGGTTCACTGGGGAACCAAATAGGTTACCTGCTTTTCTGACTCCAATAATATTTGCACTTGAGTTTATGAGACAGAGGTTATGAGCCGAAGAAGAACATTTTGGGGCATTTAAAAAGTATTCCAATGTTAAATTTCGTCTCAAAGTTGGTCCATTCATTTTCAAAAATAACAACGCCCTGTTAGACATATAGAAGTTGTTAGAAGTTATGGCTTTTCAGAAGGAGCAAAGAGTAAATTATGATCCACAGCACATTATTTCTCAGATGAAGCAGTTAAACAAAAATAAACCATTTGATTATCAAACTTTTGAAGGTTTAGATAATATAGCAAAATTGGCTAATTTTGAAGAAAATTCAGAAGTTGATGAAGATATGAGCAACAAATTGACTGCAGTGGATCAAACACTTGTTAATTCCAGCATTTTGAATAAAAGGAGTCTTTCTGAAACCGATGGCATTGATGTGGATGAAAATATTTCTCATAAAAAGATCAAAACACACTCTCGAGGTGATCAAACTATTTCAGAAGAAATAGTTTCAGAAGATTTAAAGAAGATGGTCTTGTTCTAGAAGAAGTCTGTATAGATGCATCAGTATTCCTTCAGAGAAGAAGGTAACGCTTCCCATTTCAAGTCCAGGATAGATTTAGCATCAAGTTATGCTGACAAACAAATGCAATCATCAAAGGAAACTAAGAATCTGCTTCCTCGAGTTAGAAATTTAATCAATCAAAAGACTTCATTAATTTCTACTCGAGACGCGGAGAGGAACACCCTAAAATTCACTGCGGTTAGTGTTATTAACCCAAATGCAACTTCTCCATCCGAGTGCTAACACTCCTTCTATTGGTACACAAAGGGACATTTGAGGATTGAAGTTTGCAAAAACACTATAGATGGGCATGACATGAGATGCATTTATCCTTCAACTAGATTGCTATTTTATTTTTCTAAGTGTAGATTTGCGTACGCGACTATATCCATTGAAACTCACATACATACGTGACTATATTCATCGACAACTTGTGTACTATACGTGACTATCTCCATTACATCCCGCGTACAGATCTGTACGCAGGTTTCCTTTAAGAGACTCATGTGTCATACGCGGGTTGCTTATATTAATAGTCGCATTTCCATTCAACATTAAAAAATATAAATCATGATTAATGGAGATTATTTGGGCCTTAATCATCAACTACCCCAACCATCTCAACCTCCTCAACCTTCGAAACTACTCTATTTTCCAAAGTATAAATAGAGGCCTTGGGGAGGGCATTAAGGAGATGAATATTGGAGAGCAAAGTTATGCTGGTGGTATATCTTCAGAAGTCTTGGAGCAGCTGAACTCAGAGTCATTTGGTTGCAGAGGAGTCCTTGTCTCAGGCGTTGGGTTGTACACTTATCTCATTCACTGATTGTTACTAGAAAGAATTCTTCTTCCAACATTATGTTGAGTCTCTTTCATGTATTAGGGTTTGATGAATATATTTGATTAAGAACTATATATATTGTTTATCTAACCTATTATATATACATGTATAAGATTGTACTTGGATAATTTTCTCTTTGCAGGTGAAGGAGGTGCATCCACGAAAGCTTTGGAGAGAATCAAAGCAGAAGAAGATAAAGCTTGGATCAACCTTCGGTAATTGGGTAAGTCCAACATTTCTTCCTATTTCCTTTCTGTATATAACTAAAGCTAATTGTCTACAAGTTTTAGAAGTAAGTTGGTAACCCCAGACCATAGGTAATAAGGGTGTTTATTCCTGAACAACAAACTGGCGACTCTGCTGGGGAGCCTAGACTGCTGTGGGTTAACTCTTTAGATCCATGCCCAGTCTTTGCTTTGATTCAGTGTGTGGTGTCTTGTCTTGGTTCATACTTGAAGTGGTGTTTGAACACCTTTATAATTTTTTTCTTTTTTGAAAAATTTAACCATTGTATGTGGGTTGTTGTTCTACACAGTTGTGTATAGAGGTTTGTGTACATGGGTTGCTCCATTGCACAGTTGCATACAGTACGCGGGTTTCTCTTGTACAGAGTCATGTACAAGCCTGAGCAACAAAATCTTTGGGTTAGGGTTTGCTTGTCCCTATCCTTCTGTGGATTTTGTTTTTCTTAGTGGTCTTCAGTATTGGCATTGCACTTTAAGTTTGATGACCCTATTAGCCATACTTTGTGCTTCCTAGTTAATCCCTTGAGTTTTTATTGTTTGGATTGTCTTTATGTTAGCAACTTGATGTGGATATTCCTGTTGGGCGAGAGGTTTGAGTGCTGGTTGTCTGAATCAGTGATCAGGGTTTTAGACACTGTTTTATCCTTTTCTATCTCTGGATAGGGTTGGTTTGTCACTTTCCTTTGATTGATTTCAATGATTTCCTTTCATTGTGTCTTCCCAAGCTAGGTTTTTTTTCCAATTATTCCTTAGGTGGTTGATATTTGGTTTTATGAATCCGCTTTGCTTCATTTTGCTTACTTTGTATAGTTAATTTATTCAAGCATACTCAATAATTGTGCATT
Source organism: Pseudotsuga menziesii (assembly GCA_001517045.1). NCBI lineage: Eukaryota > Viridiplantae > Streptophyta > Pinopsida > Pinales > Pinaceae > Pseudotsuga > Pseudotsuga menziesii. The sequence continues at coordinate 3,344 of LPNX010802770.1, read as the reverse complement.
TAGGTGCATAGTATTTTTTGAGGAATTTGAAAAGTGAAAAGAAAACATTAGAAACTTTTGCATTTGATTTGCATATAGTAGTTTTATTTTCAATTTTTAAATAAAATCTCAAAAAATTACAAAAATATAGTCTTAGTTTTCTCTTTATCAGTTGCATTTTTATCAGTTTATATTTACAAAAAAAAAGAAACAAGAAGTTTGTTTTAAGTAGTGATCATTTTTTTGGATTTATACACGTGTTGTTTGTACATTTCTTATCAAGTCAATAACATCATAGTATTTCACTCCAATTTCCTTCTGAGTAAAAAATAGCCCTTAAAACGAACGATATAATTAAAATTTATTAGTAATTTTTATTTTATAGCACCATACACCTACTAGATTAGGCTAGACTTGTGGGATAGGAAGTGTAAACTCCCCATAAGTATTTAAATTCAGACATAGTGGGCCAATCGATAGGTAAATACTTCTCTTTATCGATAGTATCTGGGAAGCTCCTCTCAAATGGGAGTCGAGCATGAGGCCGCGTGGAGGCATTGGACTGATGAGATAACCCTATGATTCCTTATCGAAATGTAAACCAAGGTTTCTACACATCAAGGTATTTTGTCCTAGACAGAGTTTCGGGCTCAGCTACCCTGCCCATGCATATGAATCAGGATTGCGACTGTCCCCCCAAACTGTTGGTATAGTTAAGGTAGCCTCTATTCTCTTGAAATTTAGGGTTCATGCATAGGTAAACCGAAAGGCTATTTCTGGTTCACCTTGGACAGGCTTGAAAGGTAACCCTTGTTGAAAGCATAGGAGGGAGGTGGGTGATTCCTCCACTGATGCCTAAGAACCTCTTCAAGGACACCAAGGACTGTCTTTCATCTTTCTTTGGGAAAGCATATCTCTTACACTTTCTGACTGCTGAGACTTTAGGAATTTTTGTAGTGATTTCTCTGTGGTCTGTCTGTGTTTAGCCGACCCGAGGGTTTGAAGTGTCAAATTTAAAATCGTGGAGGACCAACCTATCAGAAGGTCATGAATGTTGCGAAACCTTCCTCCTATTATCACATTGGAACCTCCACCTCCCCCTCAAAGGCAGAGATTAGACACACACGGTTCATTTGAACTGATAGGATTTAGTGAAGTTCTGGGTGAACCAGAACTTAGGGCAAACCATTTTGATTTAAACACAGTTGAGATAGAAGACTTGCAGGCTGACAAGTTTGTAAGGAATTTTAATACACCTCTAACTGACTTAAACAATCTTGTGATCGTTCAGTTTCATCCTTTTGATCCACCCGTGATTGGTGTCCCTATGGGAAAAATAATGTCTACTATAGGAGAAAGTTCTTTTATTTTCACCTTAGTCGTCCTGGCTGAAGGGGTGCTACCTCCCCCGGTAGGTATCCCTAGATCAAGCATACCTACTATGCCCTTAACTCCAGTGAGCCGAGTGGTTCAACCGCTGGTTCCCACAAGCCTAGTAGGTGCTTCTAGTGGTATGATCATTGGGATTCCTAGTGTACCTACAGTTCCAACCTCCTTCACACACACTACCCAAAGTGGTCCTATAGGATCCTCAGCTTTTTTCCAAGGATTTCCTTGGAATGGGGGGCACATTCCCCCATCCATTCCATACATAGGCCCACCACCCTCTTATATAGGGGTGCAGTTTGGAAACGCTAACCCTTATGGTCAAGGTTTTCAAACTCCAGTTTTGGCTCCATTCACGAGCTCTCCCTTTTCGATTTTTAGTGAAGGGATACCGGCTCCTGTATTTCAAACCCCAATTTTGGCTGGGCCAGCCAGAACCTCTTATACTGCACCTCACACAAACAATCCTGTGGCTTATAGATGGAATCCGTTCCAAAGTAACCCATCCACTTCGCAACCGGTGGTAGGGGGAAAACCCACCTTTACATATGGGAATTTGGGGGCAAGTCCTTCTAATCCCCAAACTGGTACTTTTAGTGCTCCGGTTAGACCTAAGTTTCCTTTCTTGGCAATGTTAAACTTGCCAGATTTGTCTAAACTAATGAATGACCCGGTGAGGCATGATCCCTCCTGGCCACCTGTACCTACCAAGTTTCCCTCGGACATCCCAAAATTCGAAGGCAAAGTTGGTGAAGATCCTGGGGCTCATGCCACCACTTTTCATTTATGGTGCTCTTCCAACTCACTAAATGAATATTTAGTTCGGTTGAGGCTGTTCCAAAGAACTTTGATAAGTACAGCAGCAAAATGGTACATTGAGTTGCCTTCTACTGCGTTCAACAGTTTTTGGGACTTGGCTAACGCATTCCTTAGTCACTTCCAGCTTCATGTCCCATATCTTAGATCACATCCAAGAGTCGAGGAGGAGGAAGAGCCTTATTAAAGGCACTATTCCTCCCAAGTTATTATTAGAATGGTTCCTTAAATCCCTATTGCCTTATATATCCAAGGACGTATCTACTTCAGGAGTGACAAATGAGGAATAAGCTATCCTTAGGGCCCAATAACTTGATTTCATATATTCTCAGTCTGGGATCTTATATGGGATTATCCCTGAGGCATTGAGGCCAACACATGATGTATAGAAACATAATGCTAGGGCTGCAGCAAACTACTCTGTAGTTGAAGACTTAGCCCAAACACCTTGTGCAATGTCAACTTTAGAAGTTGTTGAGTCCAGATTTGGTCCCTTTTTAACCATCTTTAATCACCTTTCTTCCCTTGCTTTACACTGCTTAGCATATCAATCAGACTGACTTTCTTCACTTTATCCCTTAATTTGTCAAGGTAAGACTGATTATTATTTTACCTTAGTTAATGCTTATTCTTGTGACAATTAAGGCTATTTATCTCTTGAAATTGTGCTAATATGTGTGATCTATGAAGACAATGTGAGATGAGTAGAATGCAGGGGACGAAGCTGAACAAGTCTAGGGACAAGGGGTGGTCGTGACACAAAAAGGATCCTTCATCTGTCCCTCATCTATGGAGACACGTGACATTCCAGTCAAGGGCCGGTCAGAGCAGCCGCAACAGAACGAGCTATGATCGAGGGGTCTTCAGGATAGCTGTGCGAATATTATGGCGATCTGAGAAGATCGCTACTTCTGGGCCAGTCAACAATCTTCTTGTATTTTCTATAATTGTATTATGCCACGTATCGTAACAAACAATGTTATTCAGGGCGCCTGAAGATCAGAGATCTTCATGGCTGCCCTTTGCAATAGGATGGGACGTTATCACTTGTAGGTATAAATACAGAAAGATGTCTCGGTCCAGGGGGTTGGAAAATACTGAATTCATTTGTGTATTAACAGCGGGAGCAATCTGTAATAATTCTTTCTTTTTAATACAAAGAG